>JAUCRC010000002.1:2775000-3045000 GCA_032399595.1 Tetragonula carbonaria | reverse complement strand
ACCGTGTGTAAAAAAACCCATCGTAGTTTGTCACAGTTAACTGTCTTTTGTATGTGATAACTTTGGTTGTTTGTCAATATAATTACGTACAGGATTTTTTTTACAAATTATGCAAGAATTCCCTTACGTGTTATCAGAATACGAGGAGATAAATCCTCTTCTTTATAAGCCCATTAATTCAACTCAACGAATCAAGGTATTTCCTTCAAACTGAAAACTAATACTTATGCAACACGATAATACGACGCATCGTTTATTGCTCATTAACACAATATTTAGTAGTATTTTTATTGATTGCATTTCTCACAACCCGCTGTGCTTATGCATATGCTCATTTAACTTTACTGTTGGCTAAGATTTATCACGATTGATTCAGAGCATGATATTATAATTACGCAAATATACTTTCGTCGCAATCATTTTTTAATCTCGTATGGCACTATGTACTGTTTGAAAAAATTAAATTTCAATCTAGCATTAAATGTATTCTATACAACGAATTATAATAGAAATGAATTAAACTAAATACTTGCTGTTGTGAAATAATGATTTAAATAAAACTAAAATACATGTAAATTTTACTTTGGTTCAGAGTGTAATGTTAATTCAAAAAGATTAAAAAATATTGATCTTCCAATTATTTTATTAATGTGAAATTAATTGTGTTACAGTATACATGTTTCAATACATCTCCAAACTATATCGTATTAGGTTCAACTAGTGGCAGTATTTACTTATTTTCAAGGAAACCATGCTCCTTTATACAATTGATACCCTTATCGGTACGTAAATTTTTTCTTAATTTATTACTAAGAGATTAAACAGTTTGTATGTTAATCTGCTATAAGAGAAATTGTAGAAATAGCATTTTTAATTTTTATCTCTATAACAACAGGAAGGAGCAGTTTCTTGTGTTCTCATATCACCTGATGAGAAAACAATTGCCTTGACAACAATTCGCGGTTTAGTTTGTGTAGTAGCTTTAAAGCCTATGCCAAAATTGATAGCCATATCAAGTGAACATATTTATAAACAAATTAACTGCCTTTGTTGGAACGATAATAGCTCTGAACTATATATTGGAGATGAGAATGGAAAAGTTTCTGTTATGGTGCTGTCTATTTTTACAGTAAGCCTTCATTTTATTATTTTAATCCACTCTATTAAAAAGATTTAACAATACCAATATTAATAAAACAACCATCTTTTAGGTAAATGGCATGTTTCAAGCACCGGCCTGTACATTGATGAATTTAGATTCAACTATTGTACAACTTAGCTTCTCATCACCTTTATTATTAGTGTCAACTTTGACACGTTGTTACATATGTGATACAATACAAGAACATTATAAACAAGTAGGAAATAAAGCACGGAATGGAGAATTTGGTGCTTGTTTCTATAAAACATACCTTACAGAAAGTAAGACTGCTTCGATCGACCAAAAGGAAGAAAAATTAATCAGTAAAAAAGGTTCTTTTAATTTCATTACAGAAAGTAATAGCAAGGAGCAAAATGAAAATTTTCCTCAAATATTTTGTGCTAGACCAGGATCTAGACTTTGGGAAGTGTCTGCGAATGGAGTAGTGATGAAAACTCATCAGTTTAAAGAAGCACTTGCTATTTCACCTACAGTAATATGTAGACCAAATATTAGAAAGCTCATTTACCAAAAGCAAACTGAACAAATCTGGCTGCCACAATCTATTAATTTCTCTCATCTGTTTGTTATTGCAGAGACATACTTATTTTCATATACATCCACTGGTCTATATATTATTGATCCGCTGAGTGCAACCGTGGTACTGTGGAATAACGAATTTTCAAATATAACTTTCGCGGAGACTGTAGAAAACAAGATATATTTAATGACATCTGATGGTGAATTTCACTGTTTAGTTTTGTCTTTCCTAGATTCCTTAATATTACGACTGTACAGCCAGAAAAAATATTACGAATGTTTAGAGATATGCCTGATGTATAAAGTACAATTAAAGAAATTAATAAAGAATAGTGAGATTAATAATATTTGTGATATAGAAAATAGGATATTTAGAGATGAAGAACTGTCAACATTAATTCATCCTTTAATACTTTCGTTAGAATCTAATGTAAAAATAGTTCCAAAAAAATTAGATTCAGGTATTGTAATCGTTAATTGCGGAAATTCAGATCCGAAAAATGAAGAAAGTTTTAAATTTCATTCTGTATCCCATTGCTCTCTTCAAAATGAAAGTGAATTTCTTTCTGAAACTGAATTAATAACAGAAAAGAAAATATCAACCAATGACTTTGATAATAAAGTGAAAAGGGATGAGGACACAAATTGCAATACAGCAAAAGAAATCGAAGAAAGTCAAGAGGAAACCAAAGAGATAGTGAATTCAAATAAAAGTGTAACACAAAGAATACAAGCAGATTTGGAAATTATATATACATTAGTTGGTAATATTAGGCCTTTAATGGATGAAGAAGAATTAGAAAAAATAATTTTAGATATAGATTGGAGGATGAATGTTATCAAAGATTCATATGAAAACTTAGATGAATTAAAGAATTTTATATATGAAATATTAAGAAGCGTAGAACTATATTATTTTAATGTTCTATTAGAAAATGTTTCAATACAACTAATACAGTCTACAGATAACGAAAATATTATAAAACAGATAATGAAAACTTTTGTTAATGTGAATACACAGAGTTGCAGAAAATGTACCTGTGGTAGTGTGTATCCAATGAACGAACTAATAGAACCAAAGTTCCTAGAGATTGGTAGATCCCTTCTTAAGAAAATGTTAGATGAATGTAAGGAGCACTGTATAAGTTTATGTAACAAAATACCTTACATGTGGCGAGAATTCTTGCCACTTTACACAGAACAGCATGGTATTATGTCGAATGATCTAATACGTCAATGCCTTCAAACTAGAGATAATATTGTATTTTCCATTCTTTTACCTTTATTGGATGGAAAACATTGGAACTATATTGCAACATATGCAAAAGAAATACAAGAAGGACAGTGTCTATTCTGTGGAAAATCTATGAAAAGGGGAAATCACGAAGAGTGGGTGAACTGGACTGCTGTGATATATGAAATCATGAAAAAACAGGGACCTGACATTGCCATGACACTATTAGTAAAATTAGAGAAAGCTATTCCAAACATTCATGCTGATAGAAGGTATTATTTTTTTAGTCACTTAAATATAAAAAAATAAAAAAAATGATGAAATATTTTAATTTTGCAGTATATTTCAATCCTTAGTATTTACAAAACTTTTATATCATCATGGAATGAAATGTACCATTAAGTTTAATAAAAATAACTTGGAATCATCTGAATATGATACAATATGTTCTACAAAGGTAGTTACTATTATTGAATTAATCTGTAAAACATTACTTACTAAAATAAAAAAACATCTCGACTTTTGCGTTTGAGTTTTAACTAAACTAAAATAAGCTATGTATAAACATATTTTTTACAGATTCAAGACCAATTGGTAGAAGTTCTCAAAAAGGACTTAAATAAGACTATTAATAAGAATGTTTTCGAGAATGGGCCACATCATTGGGGGATGCGTTATCAAAATAAATTACCTACATGTTCTTGTTGCACATTGTCCCTTCAAACACCAGTTTTATTAGGTAATAATGGAATTGCAATATTTGATTGTGGCCATGCTTATCATGTAAATTGTATGATAGAAAAAAAACTCACTGCCTGCAATCTTCATTCTTAATTATACATGCACAACAAACATACAAATAAATCTCATAAAAGAAAATACGAATATTAATGTGTATATGTAGCTCTTATTAAAATGGTTTCCAAAAAGAAAAGTTGTACACCATTTATTTGGTTTTTAAAAAATTTGACTATGCATACTCATATAAACGTATTTACAAATTTATTGTCGAAATACAAATTATTATCACAGACAAGTCTCACGTTTTAACAATGAAATTGAGATTGAATTTAATAGATCTTTTTTGTGATATATATAAAGAAATGTAAATATTTTATCAAGTACAATTTTGTTTGTATAGACAAGTAATAAAAATTAATTGTAATTAGTACACGTGTAAAATAAGTACATGAATAAAAATTAAGCAGTTCTTATGTAGTAAGCAAAGTACATTTCTTAAATTAGTCATTAAAATATATAAAATTGTGGAAATACTTATAATAAATTAAAAGTCCTAGTCAAATAAATCATTATATTTACTGATTGTTATATTTCTAAAATTTTAGTTTAATTTTAAAAAATAATATATTTTATATTTACATATATATCATAACTTTTTTTATACCTCTGACGATAAACTATATATGCAATGTAATTTAAAAAATTTTGATTTCAGTTCAACACTTACCTTTCTTTTTATTTGATATATTTATTAATTAATTCCAAAATATGCAGTATGAGGCATATTCTAAAAGATCATTCAATTGTTTTGGAACAGTTGTTTCAAAAAACTTGTGATATTTTAAAAAAGATCTTAAATTTAAAAAAAAAAACAAAGTTAAAAATAAGGAATAGTTACTATGACATAAATGAACCTGTTAAAATGAATAAGATGTTACTGAAATTACATTTTTATATCTACCGCTCTCTTGATGCGAAAAAAAAAGAAAAGGAAGCAAAAAAATGCATTAATAAAGATAAGAAATAATGTGGTGCGACTTCCATTTTTATATACATAACCTCGAGCCTTAGAAGTCGTCAGAAATATGTTTCTTTCGTTATTAATATATTATTCGTTATAAAATTATAATTTTCTTAAAATTATAATTTCAAGAGACAAAATTCACTATGCATAATATAGGTTGAATTATCAATTGGTTGAATCATTTTGCAAATCTATACATATAGCGAACTAAAATGATTAAGTTTAATCAGATAAAATATATCTGAATGCTTTTTTAAATAATCAACGCTAATTTCGCAGTCACATAAATCTACACACAAACATTTGAAGATGCTATAACAGAGACGATAACAATTTTTGTTTAATACCAAATCACGTATTGATCAAATTCAGATACTTATTAAAAAAATTAACGTTGTTTATTAAAAATATTCTAAATCTTTTCCTTCCCACTAGATTTGAAAATATATTTTATAACAAATTTAAAATTCTTAATGTTATATTGCTTGGCAAATTTAAATTGTTCCCTTTGATCTTATTTCAATATTAATGGTTTTCTCTTCGCCATTCTTATATGAAAATTAGATGATCTTATAATTCTTCTATTTCTTAATATGTCTTGTTTAGAAATTTTAGAATACAATAATCTTGCAACAATTTTGGGCTACTTATTTTAGCTTGAGCACTAACATGTTTGCAAGTACAATATGAGCATTCCACTTGTTTAAGATTTTTGCACAATCAGTTCTAAACTTTAAGCTATTTATAGCTTTACACTTTCTCTGTCTTTTAATTTTATAACAATTTTTTTTTTTCTTCATGATATGACTATAGTATATTTGCAAAACTCATCAATATGCTTTTTGAACTAACTTGAAACCAAAATTGAAGCTATAAAATCTTATAAGACAGAACGTTACGTTTTTACAAAATAACACTAAAGTGTATGCAAATTTCTATAGGCTAAAAAGGAAATATTTATGTTGATTCAACTTCTATTCCAAATACGTTAATATACTAATATATCATGTAGTGTAATATGTAATATAAATATAATACTCAGCTAATTCAACATCAATATGTAAACGTTTTTATATTATTTTTATGAGAGTGCATTTTCAATTTCTTATGATAAATTAGATATAAATATTTAAATATTCAACACTTGTAAATATTTCAAGGGTTGAAATAACTGTAATATAATAATAAAAATGATAAATTCTTCAATGATTTTTCTTCAATTTTCTCACAAGTCTTTTGAAAGTGAAACGTTAAAAATTTTAAATAGACGAGCAATCAAAATGTTCGTAATTATCAAAGATGCCTCAACCTGCATGAAAGATGATTTAAAATTCCTTGTTTTATGCCAACGAGCCAAAATATTGTTAGATATTTTGAATTACATTGAAAGACGGTAATTTGTTTATAATAAATACGTCACGAATAGCTCTTTTCCTCTCGTCTTTTTCGCTTAACAAATTCGATCATGCAAGAATTGCATTTTTCCTTGTTAATTTGAAAATACGTTATCCATATGGATCGATGCATTATGATGTAGGAATATTAATTAACTTCTTTACGATCGTTATTGACTAGATAGATAGTCTTCTTATCGCGCAATACTTAAATCTATTATAATGTTACAACTTCGATAATGATTCGTAATTCTTAGCGTGAGCAAAATACAATGCAACGAATAATCTAATGTAAAAATCTGATATAAATATTTTGCTTTGTTGATATTTGTACACGATAGAAAATACGAGTTTATATTTATTTCATTTATCACGATTCTTTCGTATAGAATTTGTATATCTTTCGATTTTATCGATTTGTAGTAATATACCTCTATATGTTATTGTAAAATTTCGTTAAGTACTTTCTTGTTTTGTAACATAAATAAAATAATAAATGCCATAATTATATAAAATGTAATCAATTGTTATTGACGAATATAACCATTACCTTTTTGTTTTTTTGTTTTCTTTTTGTAAGAAGAACACTTTGTAGGATTGAACATTAAAGAGTTCGATTTTAAGAGCGCATTAAGGAACAGTACGTAATTTTTTTCTTTTTTTTTTTTTTTTTTTTTTTTCATTAATGATTTCTACAAACTTCGAATTCGAAAATCGAAAGGCACAAGGTGACTAGAATTCGTAAAATTCGTATCTAAATAAATACAAAAGTGGCAAAGTTTACCGACATATGTAACAAAGCACGCCAGAATTTTCAATCTTAGCAGATCGTACAATGTTTATACAAATTATCACTATCAACGTATAACAATGTTCAAATTTCAATTTGTTTACCGATTTAATACTCTATTTCGAATTTTCTGGTTTTCCATTTTTCTGTCTCGTGAAATTTGAACATCCGTAAAATTGCATAATCGTCGACGATTCCAACAGAAACTAGCATGTTAATTAATTAATTAGCTAAAAGTATCAGCGAATACATATGAGTTAAAAGTCTTCGTGCGTTGAAAAAAAATCCTTTTCATCTTACAATCGCTAACATGTTAGTGACTTGAATTCTCGAACGTAACTTTAATTGTCGGTCTTATTCTGGATCTAATTATTTCTGTTTACACAATTGAAGCAATCAACTATTTCGTACGCTCTCAGATGGATATCAGGGTAACATAAGCATGTTTGAACAAAATTTTAGCTCGTGTATCATCTGAAAATATATATATGTGTGTGTGTGTGTGTGTGTGTATAGGTATATATAAATGTACTCTATTAATAAACGTACAAAACAAAACGTGATCCACAGGAAGTACCGATTTTTTAAAACTGTATTCTGTGATATACACTTACCCCTTAACTCCATACATATTTCTTCAGGCAACCTCTATTTTCGACTTAATAAAATATTAACAGGTTTAAATAGTATGTTATATACGAAAATCACATGCTATGTGTGTGTGTGTGTGTGTGTGTGTGTATACATATAGATATGTATTATGCATAAATAAAAAAATCATAACGAGTAATTGTTGTGCAAAGAGCGCCATGCACGACACACTCGGAAAATAAGTTCTTTTGTACACGTACACTTATTAAAAATTCGCATTATTGTATAATTTAAATAAACTATTATAACTGATAAAGAACACTTAATCCTACTACTTGCTTTTTCTTGTTAGAAAAAGTATTACTTTTTAGAAACAAATGCTTCGAATTTTATTATATTAAGATTAATTGTAGGATTTGGTTCATTTCTCAAGTTTCAAATTTATACTGGGAAAAATTAGAACAGTAATTTTGTAAAATTTTTCAATATTTACGTGTACATTTCAATGTTCCTTAAGCGTTCTGGCGAAATCACAGAAAAAAATTTGTATTCTATCTACATGATATTTTATGTTTGCGTCATTTTTCCGAATATTTGCATGTTTCTAATAAGTACTTTAAAACGTTTATACATTTTGATAATTTATAGATATTATATAGAACGGTCTATTATTGATTCAATGACTCTTTTTTAAAATTCTAGTATATTAGAAAGTTGTAAATAATCTTTTATACAATTCGGATATTTGAATATATGTATATATATGTAGGTATGTGTATATATATGTGTGTATATATATGTGTATATATATATTTGTAAGAAAAAACACAGCATATCACGTACTATTATCGTTTAAAATTCTGAATATCAATTTTGTAATTAACAATGTTCCCTTGTTTTCCTTTTACAGTATAAATGCATATTCTTTTTATTTTATTTCTCTTTCATTTCATACACGCTATTTCTGGCCAAATAAAAATATAGAATATAATTTTGATCATTTTATTTTGTAATATAAGCAGATTAATAAAAATTAGAAATAAAGAATAATACGAGTAAATTTTGTGAAAATCCATATGAATGGAATATCGAATTTCAATAAAATTGCATTATTTTTTGATCTATAAAATTTGTTTTCATGCACTTTTTGAATACATAAATTCTATATTCTATAATTAATACATAAATTCAAATTTTTTGGAATTATGAGATGCAGTGTTTTTTCTTTACAGTCGCAAAGATGTATATATACATATACATATATATGTGTGAATATATATACATATATACACATTTTTAACATCAACTTATCTTTTTGAGAGATTTCTGATTCCTTCTGACAACAGATTATAAATTTATAATTATTACTGATCTACTAAATTAACATTCATCATGTTTCATGTTTCAGAGTTATAATTCTGAACAAAGTTAGAAAAAAATATACTATCATAGAATGCTAAATACTGAGAGTTTTATGGAATTTCATAATTCTAAATATGTCATTATAATACTTACTTACAAAAGTTGTCATTAGATTTAGGTATAATGCTTTGTCGACATTACAAAAGATTTTCGTCGGTTTCATCAAGATCACTAAATATTAACAATTATTGTAGATTCACAGAGCTATAATTTTTTTCTGTTTCTTTTTTTTTTTTGCTTTCATAAAATTTTCTTGATAATAATCGCAATATTTGATATCATCACATAGAACTGTAATAGTCCTTTATAATAATACTTTTCAGTACAAAGCGCTTTGCATTTCAAAAAATTGGAACTATACTTCTTTTTTTTTAAATATTCAATTATATAAATTTTATAATTCTTAACGTTAGTTGATCGAGGTTTCTATTAACAAATGATGATCTCTATAAATATAATGTCGTCAAATATAAATCATTAAAAAATAAAGTTATAGTTAAAAAGATCTCACAACTTTTTGTACTCTCGATGAGAAATAAATACAGAAATATTTATTTTCAACACAACCACAATTAAAACTAATAAATGCTTTTTGGTTTAATTATCATTATACATATTTGTATAATGAAATAAAAAAAAAAAAAGAAAGAAAATAGAATTAAAAATAAGATTAACTAATATTCTAAATATTTTTCTATAGGCAGTTATTAACATCCTTTTAAATGTTTTTTTCACGTTAAAAATAAAAATATATATGTAAGACAAAATTAAAAAAACGGAAAGCACCTTAAAAATACAAAGTACTTAATGTTAAAAGTAACAAAATATTTTTATAAAAAATGCAAGATACTTTTCTTATTTAAAGTTGCACTTTAAATGAACAATTCCCATTATTAACACAAAAAAAAAAAAAATGATAGTTGTCGCATGTTTGTAATTCAAGAATGCAATGCAGTCTTGTTTTCAGTTGTAAACGAAGGGAAAAATAACATTATAATTACTTCGATTATTTAGATGTTTCGACAAAGTCATATTAGAATCGAAGATAAAAATTTGTTTTTAATCCTATCAGGATTGTTAATAATTTTTTAAATATTAATTTAAATATTTAGTCATAACATAAGATTCAGAAATGAAATGACTGATCTACGATAAAATATGTTTCTGGTTGGTGAGTCGCAGGGAAAAAATATATATATATATATATAAAGAATTCGCACAGTACTAACTAAATTCAGGAGATACAAGTTTTTGTTGCAACGTGCTTACTGTCTGAAGATTTTTTTAAAAACTACGAATTATACATTTCATTCTTTAAGAACTAGATTTATAGTCGATATACTGTTTGTATATTAATTCAATTATTGAATTTGAAAATTGATTGCTGCCAAAATGTTGAATTTGGAAATCATATAATTAATCAAGGATGAAAAGAACATGTTACATTAATCCTTTGCGATTCTAACTTTATTTTAATATGATAGTAATTTTAATTACTCTAGGTATTCGAATTATTTTGTGAAATATTAATTTTCAAAATTTTTTCAAGCGTGTTTATAAACGTTATTTTATAATTATTCTGAGCAAGATACAGTTGTGTATTACCACATTATATAAAATGTATCATATTATATAAAAAGAAAAACTATATTCCTAATGACAAATAATGAAACAAATGTGCAAATCACTTCTACAAGTATTAAATGACAAAAATAATTCATGAAAAATATATCTGACTATATAAATTATGATTTGTCAAATATAACAATAATGAAAACTGATATGTACATATAAATATACAGAAATAAAATAAACTTTAACTTGAAATAGGAGAAACATTGAATCGCAAAGGATCAAAATGTGAATAAAACTTAAACAATTGAACTATAAATTGATCATACTCGATCCAGCAATATCTCTTATCTCTAGCTGCATGGTTTAGATAACTATCATGATTATTTTAAAATGGCACATCGAAACATAATAATCATTCACGAGACACGCACATACTATGTATATTATCATGCAAACTAGTCTCGTGTATTACAACGTAAAAATTTATCGAGATTTTAATTTTCTTTGTTATCGAGAATTTATCTATCTTGTACTGTGCTCTGTAAGAGTCCATCGTCTGTTGCCTGGTACTTATTAAAAGGTACCAAACGCTCAGCCCTTTGCGGTCCTCTTCCCTTTTCGTTCTCTCTAAAAAATGACGCTTCCGGTTAAAAAAGTATATTAAGTATATGAACTAAAAATACAAAAGCACGCAAGAATAATAATAATGGTATGTCGCTAATTGTTGCGGACTGAAGTCATTTCATGAATGTTAAAAATTTAACAAACGTTTACAACGTGATATGATTTATATAAAATTCATCTGATTTTCACAATATAAAAGTTCGTAATTTTGTTACATGAAAGAAGACCGTAAAGGGTTCAGTTGAAGCAACAAATTATGCGATATATAATAAGAACTATATACAATTTGGTCTCATAGAGCAATTATTATTATTATTATATTATGTATCATCAGTTTTAATGATAACTGATAAAAATCCCTTCGAAAGGTGAACCGTTCACGCTGTTTTTGTTTATTCTTGATACTTTTCCTTTTTTTAGGAAGGACAATATATGCGCAATATGTATAATATTCATATTTCAATTGTAGTATTTAACTTTCTCATGCGCGAGATTCATATGCTTTCTTTTACAACTTCGTTTATATCTAACAATCGGATAACATGTTACTTAAAAAATAATATATGTAATTGACTAAAAAATAAATTGAAAGATGATATAATTCTTGTTTGAAATTTGAGGAAATTTTATAGAAATAAAGATCAAATATATAAGAAGGGGCATTAAATCTTAAGATTATAGAAAAATACAGTAATACTGATCTTCCTAAAACATGAAAAAATCTCTGCTAATGGACGTGAATGTTAATTTGTTTAGATTCTAATCCTTGTACAATCAAGAATTGAAATCACTATAATTTATTACTCTATTTATTACTATATTTGAATTACATATTTCCAAAATATGTAATATATGCGTAATATTCAATGCAGTATCATATTTATGTTTATATGTACAATTAAATCTACATTTCCGAACATAAAAGACTAAATAAAGTTCTTTATAAGAATCTTAATTACATAAGCCTTGATTACACGAGGATTAATGCGTACACTCTTACGGGCGTACGCGAGAAATTCTGCAATAATATACAGGAACCTCTTTAACGATTCAACGAACAATCATTTCGTGAATGTATTACGCTTTCACAATAATACTGTATACCGTTATAAATAACTTCCTATGGTATCTCAACTAAATAGTGAAAAATAAGATGGCACTATAACTTAAAACTCATTTACCAAAATTATCCAAATCGACATGGTATTTATACTTATTTTAAATTAACAGGAAAAAATTATCACAAGATGTAGCAATCAGATTAATAATTTTTAACATCTCGCTCATTCCTTATGTTAGCCGTCAAACAAAATATTTATATTCATCATTATAGAAAACTTATAATACTATTATAAAATTTTTTCCTTCTAGCATCATATATTATATTATAAAGATACTGATAAATTTTGATAAATTAGTTTTCAAGTATTCAACTATCAGAGAACAAAGTACTCTGACATTGATAAATGAGACTAGTATATATCATGAAATAAATCAGGGGAACATAATCATTTTGCTTTGCATATAAAATATCGTGTTTCACCTCTGTTATCACACACTTTCGACCCCTAATCGGTCATTATTACGAACAGTAAAAATTGAACATCCACAAAAATGAGTTAATCAAAGGTGGGATCGAAAGTGTCTAAATCAGATTCTGATGTGTATTTGTTTCTCAATCGGTTCCACCTTTCGATTAATAATTGAAATAATGCAATAGCACAAAAAACAAAAATAACATATTTATCAGGAAGATTGTGTGTGCTGATGAATAAAGTAAAGACATGTTTATCACGTATATTTTTTTTTGAAAGCGTATATATATATATATATTATAGTTAAGATACAATCTTGCATCGTCGTGGAGCTCTAGAAGACTGATGATGAGAATCCAGAGTGTGATCTTCGTTCTTCCTCAGCAAACATAGCACTATTCACCAGGAGTTGCGCGAGGCCTCTTCTTCAGCTTCTCTGTAAACCGCAACTGAATACGACTCTCCGTGAAACATGGCTTTCGTTGTGCTTTCATTATTTTGTTCTTTTTGTTAATTTGTTGTTATTACTATCATTTGTTCTGCCATTCTTCGACAACACACACTCTCCCTTTCTCGCTTTCTCACTCTTACTATCTCTCTCCCCTTTTTCTTTGCCTCTGGAAACTAATCAAATATTCTCTGCTTAAATGTTACATAGATATATATGTATATATTTATATATATGGTGTATGCGCCTTTTCACTCGCTTCATTATCATTTTTCCTGTTGTTTTTATAATTAGTGTAATAATATTTAATAATATAATAATGTATACTATGTAAAAAGAGAAAAGAAAGAAAGAAAAAAAAAACATCAGTGAGACTAAAAAAGAAACGTGAAAATCGCTACGATCAACTTTCTACTCAACGTGTTACTAAGAATCCCACGTAACAAAATCATCTCTTGGTAACTTGACTAAAATGCTCACGATTTAAAACTCTGCCGGAATTTTATATAGTTTGTAAATTATGCCCAAATCTTATTCAGATTGGCCACTTTCTCGACCGAGATTCTCTATTTTTAGATAGTTCGTCACATATTGATAAATATCATCTAAACACATCTAAAAATAAATATTTGCGATTCAATACACAGTTATGTAGTTGTAATTGATAAAAGTTCATAGTTTCTTATAAGAGGTCGTAGTTTCTTGAAACAGCTGCAATAAACAGCTATCATGAAACGAAAATAGTATGTTATTAGAAAATAAAAAAATTTATGTCCTTAATTCTTTGTAATTAGAATTTGATATGTTTATGAAAAAAAAAAATATGATTAATCAACATCTTGTGCTTTAATATAGACTTAGAAACTATTAATCATTATAAATAAACGTTGTAGCATAAGATATTAACATAACGATGACTCTTAAGATGCAATAAAGAAGATACATTATAGATAAACTGTGATGTTAACATAATGATGATTCTTAAGATGCAACATAATCGTGAAGGAATAAAATAAAATTTTCAAAATATTGTCTTCGAAATTCCAAGTTAGAATACGGATATGTTAATACATGTGTATCTGAGTATTTAAATATGAATTAAAGATTTTTAATACATGGATAAACATGTACTAAAAATTATTCAGCTAAATATACAAATACATTTCATATACATGAATATTAAATATACATGAACTACAAGCCTCTAGTACAAACAAAGCTTATTTATCACATAAAACAAATAAGGTAGATAGTTATCTATGCTTTTATTATAAAGACTAAATGTCTTATATTGAAAGGTGCTCTGAATTACCAATCGTGCATAAATGGAATCAAGAAATCTAATCAATTGCAAAATTACTTTGTTTTCCTCATTCTGGAATCAATGGTTCCTTTGATCGGTCGAGAAAGTGTTTAAACACTACTAATATTCAGATAAAATATAAAAGAGGTGTGCTCTCAGGAGATAAACGTGTATCTTCTTGGATCTGTTTCTCGATGGAGCTTGCAAGATTGCAACGGTGAGATCCAGTGAACACGATGTATGCTAAAGCACGATCATCTTCCTTGTCTTCTTCCCCTTCTGCTCTTTTACTCTCACTACTTCTTCTGTTATTCCTGACGTTTTGTAATGAGAGTCCTTTTTCTTTTTCTCTTCAGCGTGCAATCGCCTTTAATGCCTTGAACGGTGAGAAGAGTCTCCACGTTCGTCGCGACGATCTCTTTCTCGTTCACGTTCTCGTTCACGCTCCGGTTCTCGTTCTCTCTCTGATGGTCTCCGGCTTGACTCTCGTTCTCGATCTCTGTCTCGTTCACGCTCTCTGTAGCGATCGTCATAATACCTACACAAGTACACGTCAGCCAATTATCTTAATTTACCGGTGTACACTATTAATTCGTTTTTCTAAATTCTTTTTTTCTGACTCCTTTTAAGATATATCTACATTTACTCTCCGAGACGCTATCACATCTTTCTCTAAATGTATCCTTTTCGATCATTATGATTTTTACAATACATTTCCTTTATTCGTTTCTTTTTTGTTAACACTTTCTGCGTGTCTGTTACAATCAGTTTTTTACTCATTCTGGAGACTCACTTGAGAAGATAAAAAATTATCAAGCATCTAGAAGAGACAGTTTACTCCATAGAAAAGAGTCTCTAAATATTTGAACAATTAAACATACTTCAAGAAAATATTTTAGCAACAGAAAAGAAAACTAATAGCTGCTTGATTTTGCCAACAATTTGCAATAAACAAGTTTTTAATTAAAACAAAAGATTCACCGAATTCGTGCGATATTCTAATAAAATTAATAACTTTTCTCATTATATGCATAGGTTGAAACAATTTCTTTGTCATCTTTATATCTTTCATATTCCTTATGTTTTCTTCTTTTTTTCTTTCATTTACTTCTGAATTTTACATCTAGACATAAAATATTTTTACTTTTGAAATAATTAATAATCTTGGCAATACATAAATTTTGACTTAATATAAAATCTTTAAAAATAACTCTGATCTGTTTTGCATCTAACAAGATAGTACTTTATAACAAGATCTACATGCATTCACTTTAATGGAAAAAAAGTTGAATTACCTAGACGCCTTGGAAGACGAGACGGGAGCCGTCTCTGGCGGTTCTTCTTTTACTCTTGGCCTGGCTGACTGACGTGTCGTACTAATGGAAAATATGCATACTTCGTTATGATTTATACTGTTACCAGGCTTAATAACGTTGCTTTAGTTAAAATAAGTTATGTTAAGATAATTCAGTTTCCTTTTTCAGTGTTGAACTATAATCTAGCAACGACCACTTATTTGAGAAAAATTTATATGAAATTATAAACTTACTCTATGACTTTGACTGATTGAATAATCATCTTTTAGCATTTTTCTATCAAAAATGCAAATTAAATTAGAAAATATAATAACAATTAATATATTATTCTAAGTACTATTAACTAGAGTTACTAATTACATGTAAGTGCATCTATAAACACTTACACGTGTTCAAAAAAATTTCAGGATTCATCCTGTAACCATTTTAGAATATTCAAAATGGAACAAAAATAACTAATCTTTACATAGACAGAAAATAGTTCTTGCTAGAATGTATTTGTTTCATAAATTTGACCTATTCTTATATATGGTTGCAGGATTACGACTACTGTAATGAAATATTTGTACAAGTATTAATCTTCATACAATCGATATTACAATTTTTCTCCAGATAAGTGTAGATTATGTGTCAATATAATATATAATATATAATATATAAATTGAAGAAGCATTTAGCTATCTTAATAGCTATAGAAAATAATTATACGTTTTACATATTTGTACATTATATTAATGTCAAATTTCATATAATTTCATTTAATTCTTTTTTTAGAAATAATAATTCTGAGTATGCTAATTTAATAAATAAATTGTATAATTCCTATTCATATTTCACAAACAATAAATATATTGATATGTAAGAATTGATTATTTAATTCATGAACTGTTAAGCTTATAAATTCTTAAAATTATATAACTGCAATGATTTTAATTGTGGATAAATCTCAGTAATATTTAAATATATCAATAAACTAGTTCACAAATTAAATATTTAACTCTTCTAATAATAATAATCCTAAATACATTTAGTAAAAATTCCGTTTGCAATATTTTTATGAAACACACTGAAGTATGCTTTGAATAGAGAACAATATCTATAAAAAACGTATGCACATTCTTTTACATAGTTTTTCCAATGATGATCTTGGAAATAAAAATTATAACTAAATAGGAGGAATAAGAGGGAAATATTGCATTGAATGTATCATACGACTTATTTCAGAGGAGAAGCCAACACTGGTTTACAAAATTTATCAATTATATATTGGAAAAACTGTTGTTGTATAGCTTCAACTTTTAACTTTTTATTAGTGTAAATTAATGTGATTCAGACATTTTAATTGCATTCTAAGTGCACCCGCATACACATTTCAAATATCACGTCGTGACAAGAATAAGTTACTGAAGTAGTAGTATGAGTACAATTTTTTTCCCTCGTATTTACACTATTCAAATAAAAATGTAGACCTGAACATATTCTTACAACTGTTGTAATGTATTTAACAAATAAATCGAAGTTTGTCTCAATCTACAATCTTTTAATCATTTAAATTATAAGTATTTGTCATTTATTGTTAGTTATCTAATCTCTGAAACCTCAGCGTTACTTATATTGAATATTTCAAAAATAACAAACGAAATAAACGATCGATAAAATTACAATTTTCATCATTTTAGTCCATGTTAAAATTTTGAACGATTTACAATAAAATTTATAACTCGCAGAGTTATTTCAGTTACATATTTAAATTATATTATTATTATACATAAATTCTTAAGATATTATATTTTTTCAAAATTGAGATCGTAAATTTTTAATGTCTCTGAGTACTGTAAAAAAAGATCCTCATTACTTTCTAAAATCATAACTAATGAAATCCTATAATGATTATTTAGTAATTATTTAATAATGATTAATAAGAAGAAAAGAAATAAAAAATGTCTACTACTTTAAAACAAACATAAGGATAGTTTTATGATTTCATTTTGTAGTAGCTGACAAATAGTAAATTTCTTCCTATGTTAACCAATACACACTGAGCATCTTTTAAATATTAATAAATAATTAATATTAATAAATTAATAAATAATTTAAATTTTTTAATTATTGGTACTTTACTAATGTGTTGACAAACTTAAACAAGAAAAAAATAAATTTCTATTGTACATTGTGTTATACTTTTAACAAGTACAACATAAAACATAATGAATATAACTTCAAATATTGACGTTAAATCATAATAATATATTTTTTTGTAAAAAATTAATTTACTAAATCTCAAGTATATATTTATATTTTCATTGCATTATTGTTGCAAAACAATTTCCTCGCTGGCAGTTCAAAGCAGTACCATCAATAAGACTGCAGTAATAATGCTACATCAGATCTCTAATATCATCAGAAACTGGATTAAAATAAAGATAAATATATATGTATATAGATGCAAAGTAAAAGCAAAAATATAGGCATCACTATTTTTGAATTAGCTAGTGAGAAAATCATCTTATATTAGAACTTTATGAAAATATTTATATAATAATGCACAGTAAATAGAAGTTAACATAGGAATAATAAGAACACAGAGCACCTAGCTAGATCAAGATATTTGATTGTTCAAAGTATAGTATAATAAATATATTATGACAATGTGATAATTGCTTTTGATCAATCCTTTTAACGAATTTTATATTAAATTTATGAAAAGTAGACGTTAACGAACAATCTGACACTTATAATAATAAAAATACATGTATTAATTGATACGTTAATTGTTACTTTTTATATTTTATAAATGTTTAAAATATCGATTAAAAAAATATTCTTTAATGTAATTAATATTCTATCTCTAGTGCAATTTATAAAGAATAAAAGTTCATAATATTTTGAGCTTTTATAAATTAAATTATCACTATTAACAAAAAAAAAAAAAAAGAAAATTTAAAATTACTTTCATATAAATAAATTTTTACTTGATATTTATTATTAAAAAATATTCAAAATCTAAAGTATCCAATAACAATTAGCGTATTAATAAGCAACAACATTAATTTTATTTAACCCTGTCGCTGCTGATAATATGAGTAATTATTTTTGTTCGACTAAAGTTAACACCTTTTCAATCACCAATTCAATCGAAATTATTCTACATAATTCAAAGATTCTCTTTGAACAATTATAACATTCTAAAATTACAACATACAAAATTGGACTACAGCAAAAGGGTTAATTTCACTTGTATTATTAATAAAATCTAGAATATATAGTATTATATAATAAATTATCTTATAAATTACTAATACATGACCATGTAAAAAGTATCTACGGTTCTTGTCTGTATTCATAAATTTTTTTATAATTAATACGGACCGTACAAACATTACAAATAATTTTTAAGATCTAATAGCAGCTAAATTTGTCCCAATTAAATATTTCAATACCTAAGTAAACATACATTATTAACTATTTTACAATTGAACACATTATAAATCAATGCGTTCTTATTTAAATATCATTTATTACCATTACAAGTATTTTTAGTTTTATCAAATTTTATACTATTTAATGCTATTTTAAATAAGTTACTTAATTAAAACTTTTTTAATGAACTCCGCATACAATATTCTGCATAATGCGATTTAAAATATTTGAAAAATATATATTGAAAAAATATATTTGAAAAATATACAATAAATGGGATTTATATTAATTAAATCAATATCGTTGATATAATGATATATCTACTTATGAAGAAATTTGCATGATGTATTTTAGTAAACTGTATATAGTTATTCGACTTATTACGATATAAATATCGGATTATTTCATGTAAGTATAAACTTATCATACTTATTTTCTTTTTTTCTAAATCACACACATACGTAACTATTAAGAAAGTTATAAGCTATGACTACTAGTTAATTTTTAAATAAATTGGATAAGAAGGTACATCCAGTAGTGACAGTTAAAATAATTGTATGAGATATTGAGCTTACCTTTCTTCTCTGCTTCGCTCTCTATATTCGCGATCTCTTTCACGTTCACGATCCCTCTCTCTGCTTCGTGATCTCTCTCGTGGATATGGTTCACTATAATAACGTTCTCTATCACGATCACGGTCCCTCTCTCTTTCACGATCGCGTTCCCTGTCACGCTCTCTATCTCTATCTCTGCTTCTTTCTCTGTATTCTCTGTCACGGCTTCTTGACCGCTCACGTCTTCTTCTATGACTGCGTTCTCTATCTCGTGAACGTGATCGTTCTGAAATAATTCATTAAATGAAAAAATTTTATTACCATTTAATTATATTCAACGGTAAATATGGATAACATTGTTCTAAACATATAAGAAATTTACCCCTACGTGCTGATCCATAACTCTTGGTTTCAACGCCACGTAAGGTGTCTTGAAGGGAACTGATTAAAATTTTACATCTATCATCTGCAGCAACTTTGGATTGTTTTATCAAAGAAATGGCTGTAACCAAGGTTTCTATAGCACTTGCATATTCTCCTGCCGCAGCATCGGATACTGCTCGAGCAATTGCAGAAGAAGAAACGGTTCTATTTCTACCCATGATTTCTTCAAATTCTTGTTCGGTGAGGGGAGGAGGCCCTTCTGGACGATGGTCAGGGCCCGGTGCACCATAAGGTGGCTATAAGATATATATTTAATTTCGATTTTTATGAAAACTTTATAAAGTTGAATAATAAACGATCAGAAATATAACATGAAAGTACAATAATACATTATAGAATACAACATACCTGTGCTGCAGGTGGTCCATAACCATGCGGTGGCACATGCGGTGGTCCATGTGGTTGACCATGTGGAGGTCCATGAGGAGGACCATGAGGTGGACCATGTGGTGGTCCATGAGGTGGCCCATGAGGTGGACCAGGAGGACCTGGTGGATGTTGTCCTGGATGCTGATGAGGTGGCCCTTGTGGGAAAAATGCTGGATTTACGTGTGGTGCAGGTCCTCCTGGAGGTCCTTGTGGAGGCCCTTGAGGTGGGCCTCCATGACCAGGTGGTGGTCCTCCTGGACCTGGTAACATTCCTGATCAATATCTATGTTAGCTTGCAAGTATATAGCAAGCTTAAACATTTGCTTAATTACGAAATAATTTTCATTTTATAATCGACTTGATGAAATGTGATTTTTTGCTTTAGGATATGCCTGTACAACGCTGTAAAATTATAATTAATTATTCTAAACTTGGACTTAGACTTCTTACACTTCCAAAATATCTAAAATTAAACTATTTCTTTTTTATATCGTTATTTATTTTTTAATATCATTTACAAAAGTTATATACTTCATGTTCACTAAAAATATTAGTCAATATTTAGTTTTAAATATATAAAATGATTCAATAACCTCATAACATAAAAAATACTTCTATTTTTGTTTTAATTATTTTATTCTAAAAATAGATTTATTTATTACGTTATTATTATCTGAAACACCTTGTACCTTCATACTCCTAAGCATAAAATTTCCCTCAATATCATGCAATATTATAAGAAAAATTAATAGCAATATTCTTAATATTCAATGAACATCCTAAATTTCTCACCACCCATAGAACCTGGAGGAGGTCCTCTCTGTGGTGGGCCTTGACCAGGTTGCGGGCCTTGCATATGTTGATGTTGAGGGAAACCTGGTGGTCCCTGAGGCCCATGATGCATTCCTATGCACATTGAATAATTACATCAGTGAACTTTACATCAATGAATTTTCACAATAATTTGATTACATAATGTTTTATTATTTAAAGTGATCTATTAAAGTTCTTTATGATAATTTTCATATATCTGACAAATTTTCAAACACCTACTCTATCATGCAGACTACAGACTGTGAAGAAAGAAGGATTTTACCATAACAACACGTAAAATGAAAGTAAGAATAGAGTATGTGAGTCCAAGATGTTTCAGTATATAATTTATAATGAATTATGATATTTAACAAACCTGGTGGTCTATTCCATTCAGGACGTGGTTGAGCACCTCTTGGATCACCTGGAGGTCCACCAGGATGTCCAGGTGGACCACGTGGAGGTCCTTGACCAGGTGGACCAGGTGGACCACCATGAAATTGCTGAATGGAGACAAACGAAGAATCTATTTCAATCTACCATAATTAAATTAAAAATCATTTTCTATACTTGGAAAAAAATATAACAGAAAAAAAAGTGATTATATGAATCAATAACACAAATTATTATATTAAAATATAATCATAAAATAAATAATAACATTGATAAAACATTTAGATATCAGAGCCAGTTATTGGTTTATCAAAAACTTTTCAATGTGCTGTGTATATCTAATTAAACACTAAACAAATTGAAACGAAATAATTGTTTTCTGAAAAAGCTTTTCATGTTATACATATCTCATGCATTGAAATTGTGGTAAACTTCCGAAAAAAATAAATTTTATATATTGTATTTTTATTATTCTTTTAATTTAATTTCTTTTAATTTAAAATAAATTTTATATATAAAAAATTAATTAATTTAAAATAAATTATATATATAAAAAAATTAATTTTATATATTATGTTTTTATATTTTCTTTTAATTTTCTTTAAATTGATATAGAAAAAGAATTAATTTAAAATTAATCAATAAGTCAAAAGATAGTTGAATTGAGAAATATTGAAAAATAGAAGTTAGATGATTTCTTTTTAATATAGTTCAAATCTTTTTTCTAAATATATTTAAAAAGAAATATTTTAAAATTCTAAATCTAATAGAATTTAAATTTATTTAGTAATAGTGTTTAATCAAATTTTTTGTTAAAAAATAAATCAGTTTGAAGAATGGATAATTTTTACAACGTGAAAAGCAGGAAAAACACATTGTGTGTTACCTGTGGCATATGGTAACTGGCTTCTGAAAGGTCTCTAGTGCAACTCTGTTTACGCGGAGCGTAAGACATGTAAGTGCAAAAAATATTCTTGTAATTTGTACCATAATGTATCAATTCATATACAATACATCAAATTATAAAAAATCAAGCAATGAGCAACAAAAATTCTTAATTAACATTCCAAATATTATCTAAAAAATATTTTCTCATAGATTTGTAATACATAATTATATTAGACAATTACATATTATATTCTTATTTTCTTTTTTGCCTTTTTCATTTATTTTCTACTTTTACATCAAAATAAGAGTTTTATATTTATAAAGTTTTAGAGTTTTATTTATAAAAAATTGTTTTAAGATAAATAAAATTATGTTATACAATTATATTTAATAATTAAACAAGAGATATTACATACCATTCCTGGAGGCCGATGTTGACCAGGACCTGGTCCTGGTGGTCCTTGTTGAGGTGGACCACCAGGTCCACTTGGACCTCTGGGTGGTCCAGGTGGTCCATTAGGTCTTGGCCCATTCCATGGTCCTTGCTGATATCCAGGAGGTGGTGGGCCTTGGTTAGGATGTCCAGGTAAAGGATGGTGTGGTCCTGGTCCAGGACCCATTGGTGGACCATGCATACGTGGTGGACCTTGTTGTCCAGGGCCACCTGGACCTGGTGGACCCATTCCTGGAGGTGGCATTCTTTGTGGTCTCACACCTTGTGGAGGACCCATCATCATCCTGGGACCATGATTTTGTTGTGAATGTTGAGGATGTTGGGGATGTTGTGGGTGCTGTTGATGAGGTGGCATTGGTGGCTGATGTTGATGTGGATTATGGGGGCGCTGACTCTGACTCTGTTGAGGAGCCGGAGCTGGACGTGTCTTACACTGAGACTCAAACTGAGAACATAAACAATTTCCGTCGAGAAATTCGTATTATTTCGAGAGAGAGGGGGGGGGGGGAAATTGCACTATACTCCTGATGAAAAATTATTCTTTGATATATTTTTGAATATTTATAATCAATGTTATAGACATATTCAATTAGTTATTACATGTGCTTTGATTAAGAGAAGTAGTTTAAAGGACAACATTAATTCCTTGACGACCTAATGATATAATCTTAAAAAATATTCATATTCATACACAAAATTATTCATATTATGTTAATTTTTAAACATAAACATAATTATTCATATTGTTAATATTTAATAGTAATTTGATTAAACAAAGTTTATATGAAAAGTATATAATTATTTGGAAATAATATTACATTTAAAAAATGGAAACTTACTATTTTGCAAGTTAATTTTTTTTTAAAGAAAATATCAAATTTAATTTCGTAGTTTACTTACAGCTATTAGTTGGAAAGCTCATAAAAAGAATTATATACATAAAATAAACTTTCTACAATACCAATTATTTTTCCCCCACAAATAATGATTTGTAGATAATGTAAATATTTGCACTTACTTGATTCAAAGCTTGCTTAGTGGGAAATGTTACTACTGGATTCTGTCCATGTAATTCTTTTTTAGGTAATCTTTCCATACAAATTCTCATGCTTTGTTCTGAACCCAGAGATATCACACAGAAACCCTTAGATTGTCCATTAGCTCGATTTTCGAAGAATTTTACTTCAACAAAATCTGATACACCAATACTTTGAACTGCATCAGTTATGTCTTGGTCACTTGTCCACTACAATATAAATATGTTAATAAAATCTAAATAGCTACAAAAATATTGATCTTACCTCAGAGTTTTTAAAATAAAAGCTACCTAATGAAAATAAACTAATGTCTAATTACTTACCCAAGTCAAATTTCCAACATATAGTTGATGACGTCTTCCAATTTGATTTGGCTGAATGTTATTTCCAAGTTGATGGTAAGGCGCATTACCATTTGTTTCCTCATTTGGTGAGGTAGTATCACCCCCACCATCTCCACTGTTTCCCGTAGAAACACCACCATTACCACCAGCAGGAGCTGCTATCACATCATCATACAAATCAACGCCGTCACCAGCAAACTCATCCTAAAACAGATCATTGAACTGATAAATTGATTACCATAAAAATTCAATATAATTACAAAAGGAAACTAAGTATTTTTATAAATTATGTTATGAACATAATGTGCAATTTCAATATTTATATAAGTAAAAATTAATATGATATTCAATTTTACTTCCAAATTATTGAAGTATATAGTTTATGAATATTTTACAAATATTATACATGGTGCTAATAATAAATTCAAAATATAATTTGATATTATTCATTAAAATTATATTTATTTACAAAACAAAATTCTATTTATTTTTTTCAAAGTTCAAAATATAATTTGATATTATTCATTAAAATTATATTTATTTATAAACAAAATTCTATTTATTTTTTTCAAAGTTCAAAAAACTAATTACTAACATTATTTAAAAAGAAAACTTAAAAAAATAGTACATTAATTAATACATTAATAAATATTTTAATTCACAAACTATCTCTCAAATTTTTAATAAAGAATAATTCATAAATTATATACATGATATCTTCTTTTTATATATTTCTATAATAACAGATATTTATTTCTATTACATTGCAAAAAATATTTAATCATGAATAAAAATAGTTTTAAATTAATATATTCCTTCAAAATTAAAAAAAACATACTTATGAAATATTTATTTATCAAAACGAATTTGAAGTTTAAAAAATACAAACTATTTACACGAGGACGAAAAAAATAGCATGATATAACAAAGTGCAGAATAATTGAAAAATTAATTTTTTAAAGGCTCTATCAACGCTCATTAAGATTATATACACATGGAAAGAAGTTCGCTTTTCGAATAGCCACTAGTCACAGTTTGTCGAAATAAAAAAAAAAAAAAAAAAAAAAGGGGGGAAAAGAAAAAAGTATTTCATACAAATAAAATGATCAGACCTGAAAATAATATAAAGAGGTTTAAGAGGAAAATGGTGTCTCACATGCAGTAATGAAAAATTTTTGTTAAAAACTGAATGAAGTGGAGGAATAAAATGCGCTACGAGACATTCGCCTTACCGCTAACACCATTTTGCTTTTCTTGCTGCGAATCTGTGTATTATACGTATTTGCTTTTTAAGTTTTTTCCCCCAATGCAACCGAACGTGCACGGGTCACGGTAATTATGTAACAGAATACAGAAAATGTTTATCGGGCGTGATAATCGAATGCAATGCCTATTCGTCACGAGTGAAACTGTTTATCGAAATCGGGATCCCGGCTGAACGAGAATCAGACACTGCTTCTTGTCGAAGCAATCGTTACCGTCTCTCCTCCATGACGCCGAGCAATCCCGTTCTACTATCGCATTTTTCTCACAGTTTCCAATGTTTCTTACAAAGATAGCCAATCAACAACAACGCCTGCAAAACGGCTCGTTACTTATTAGCAATGATAAAAACGAATTACCTGCGCGAAATCTTGCTCGAGATCGTCGGCGTACAAATCAATGTCACCGTCCGCCATTTTACGTACACCGACGCTTACTGCATTTGACGAAGGCGCGAAGCCCGAAGGAATACGCTGTTACAGGAGAAAACGTGTTAGCGAATTACGTTACGTTTTCATACCGAGCGGACGTGACGTCACACCGCCATCTTATTTCCCTTCTAGAGGTAAACGATAATTTCTATTGGAACTATGGTCTGCTCGAATGATATCAGAAGAGGTAAATAAAAACCATGTGATCGAAGTCTAGGGGAAAAAGGCCGAAATCTATGATTCTCGATGTATCCCATAATGCAACTGTTTTACTGCAGATACTTATGCAAATATGTGTTTTCGCGAATAAAATTAAAAAAAGGAAAACTAAAGTTGTTTAGACGCGTAACTTCGGATGTTTTATTTTAATCTCGAACGTTGTGTATATTCTGTACAATACTTTATAAATAGAGTATTTTGTAAATACATGCACGTTCGTTAGCCTGTTCAATATGTATGAGTCAAGTCAGTTTCAACATGTATATATTACAAAAATACTAATTTTACGGACAATTAAAATTACTAAACTTTCACCGTAATGATAAAATATAATCAATATGACTACCACTATTGAAAAATCAAATGCAATATGAAAATTATACGCATACACATACGAATTTTGATATTTTCGTATGATCTATACGTTATCTATTAGTACGTAACATATCGTATTTCGTAAAATATAGTTTTTGCGATATACTTCAAAATAGAATTAGTAATTTTCATACTTGTCCTTGGCATTGTTACTGGTTATTGAGATATATTGCTGTAAAAATGAGATACTGAAAATGAAGAACGACCATTTTTCAGAAATTAAGTATCGAGTAACTAAATTTCGATTAAAACCTAGCAAGGCGCTACTATTTGTCATTCATTTTTTAATAAAAATATAAGGGAGAAACAGGAATTTCTTATAGTGACAAAAAATAATTTACTAGCCGGTTTACACAGTCAATAGTCGGAGTATCACGTGACCAGTTAAAATTACTTCTGATTCGATTGGTCGGACAGTCTGAATGAACGTTAAAAAAATTTATTCAATTTGAAATTTCGCTTCTCCTTAAAGTTAATGGCGTACGATATAACGAAAAAATGCTACAATGAATGATGCTACAGTGCTGAGAATCTAGAGTCAGTTTTTTCTACCATATTCTATATCATTTGTCAAAACGTACAGTTCAAGATTCTTTTTCTGACATATAAAAATAAAAATTTGAGAAATCTTTATTGATATTTTGTTTCACTTAAATCTTTTCAAATGAATTTGAATATTTTATTAAGTTTCGGAAAGCGAAAACTAAAGATTATAAGATTAGAATTATTATTAAAAAGTTATAAATTTCTTAATTCTTAATCATAAATTAATTTTATCGCACAGTTTCAAAATTATTTATTTCGTTCCATAATTTTATGATCTGAAATTCTTCAATTTCTTCTTGCAGAAAGTGAACATTTAAAATAAACATTTAATTTAATTTATTACAAACTATACTTTCTATATATTTGTTGTCAAAAATCAATTGGCTTCATATTTGAAAAAATTACTTAGGGATTTTTCGATTTTTCAAACTTCGCATCTCGAATTGTATAAATTACAATTTCTTTAAGTGAGTCATTTTAAAAAGTGAACATTTCAAAAGAAATTCTGAAAAATATACTTATCCAGAAATCGTAATTTTGTTTTAAATATAAATTCATCGTGTCAAAAAATTTTATTGACTCTGCAGTTGGAAAAAGTATCTAGGGATTTTTTGGATCGCCATAATAGCAGCACTTGATGACAACAGAAAAGGACAGAAGAACCAATTTCGTATTGTGAGTGTGTGATTTGCTATAACGAAAGTACCGACACAACGACCGGTTCGTTGTTCGTTCTGTGACTCTTCTTTTGTGCAGTTTTAAGAGGTACGTTTGCCCTTTATTTTAACGCTTTTATTCCAACATTCAAACATGTAAATAATTGTTTCCGCTCGGAAACAATCGTATTTCAGTTTTTTTTGGCTTCTACGCATTTACCATCCTAAAAATTGTTACATTTCCTGTTCGTCCCATGTGCACGCTCTTTGT
This sequence comes from Tetragonula carbonaria, assembly GCA_032399595.1. Taxonomy (NCBI): domain Eukaryota; kingdom Metazoa; phylum Arthropoda; class Insecta; order Hymenoptera; family Apidae; genus Tetragonula; species Tetragonula carbonaria. Next base: position 3,016,845 of record JAUCRC010000002.1, on the reverse strand, counting down.
GTCGTGAAACTGAACCTTGCGATAGTCTCGTGATTTCTGCGCATTTCTGTTAAATATACGACGAAGATAATAGAACGAGCGTTTAATAAACTGACGTAGCCGACTCCAATGAATAGTCAGTGGATTAATATAATTTCCGCTATTTTTTTTTTTTTTTGCGTACCGTAGCAAATAACCTTTCTTCCTGCGAATATGGTGACTTTCAAATGTCAGTTCAACGTTCATAGAGAAACTAATCTGAATGAAGGGAATTCGTCACGAGTGAATGTTTTTTTTTTCTTTTTTACGAAAACATTTATTTCGTTCAAAAGCATGTATTTAAAAAGAAAGATTCGCAATATTTGCCATGTACGTTTAATAAAGACTTATGTGCAATTCAATTTCAGTATGTTTGTCGATTGATTGATGATCTTGCTTTATATTGCGTTCTTTATTTTTCTATAAATTTTTCATATTTCGTACTCTTTTCTTTTCTTTTATATGTTTATACATGTGGTTTCAATGATTTTTTTTCACGTCATTCATGAATATATATATCGATCTTCATTTAATTGAGAAGATTGAAATATGCTCTTCAAACGAGTAATTATCATTGTTTTTTTTTACTGCAACTTTAGAAATAAATAAGTGTTAATAAAAAGAAATGATTGGTTAATTATAATTTTACTAAGAATATTGCGTATATCTTAAAAAAAAATTAAATATTTTCGTATATTTAATGTCTTTTTAATATTACAAATTAAATGAGTTCACAGTATGTGCACTAAAAGTCTATTAGTTTATTTATATTTTAATGAAGTATCTAAGAAAATATATATTATTTTATAAATGTTTCTTATATAATGTAGAAAATAATTTAAAAATATTATTTCAAGTTTTTAACAAGTTCTTTCATTTTGTATTCTATTTTTGTCTGATAGAATTCTATTTTTGTCTGATAGAATTCTTTTTCCAATTATACAAATGGTCTTTTTTAATGAAAGAAAAAAAAATAAATCTGGATTATAGTACTATGACAACTGACCCAGAGCGTGCTGGCGATAATAGTGAAATGGAATCTGTTGAAGATGAAGATGATAACAAATCCCCAGAGCTTTTCTCCAAAATTTTAAATAGACCTGATGTGTTAGCTGCTCTACAAGATCGTAGTGCACCTGGAATAGAGGTACAATTCAGATTTCATATTGCAAATTGTAAGATTCTAAATATAATATATCTTACAGTAAGTGAAAAAGAAGACATTAAAATATGAATCTAAAGCTCATAACTAAAACTGATACTATCATGATCTTATACATTTGTGTAATTTAGAAAATTGTAATTTTTGTAATTTTAGTATTGAATGTTAATATTTAATTATTATTTGTAACATTTTAATTTTTTCATCTTATTTGGTATCAGTGTTTTAGTATTGTTATGTGAAGTAATTTGTATGAAGCAGATTAAAAGGATAACTCACGTTGATTTGAAAAAAAAAAAAATTCTTGCTATTATACGTGAAAAATATGCATTTTCATTTATTTTAAGAAAATAAATGCCCTGTTATATTGTATTTTACAATGCAAATTTGTTTTAATAGTTTTATATATAATTGTTACTTACATATTTCTTTAAATTTGAATTAATTTAATAAAAAAGAATTTGAATTAATTGAATAGAAAAGAATTTGAATTAATTGAATAGAAAAGAATAAAAAAAAAATGTTGTCCTTTAATATCATTTGCTCGACTGAGCGCATATAATTTTATTCCTTTATATATTAAAATTCGTTTGTTTTTTCTTGTTTTTCCAAAATAACACCTGTTCACGTGTTGTCAAATTTGTTGCTTGTTTAATTAGTTATTAGTGTAGTCCATAAGTTATGCACTGCAGTAGATTAGACTGTGTTATTCCTTCAATTATCTACACATTAAGTTTAAATTGTAAAAGAACATTTTGGTTAATTGCTCAAAATATATAAATATATTAATATTTTCAAGTATTTCACATCTTAATAAATTTAAATTTTGTTTATTTTTATTAATATTAAATGTATTATATATTTTTATTAAAACTATATACGATATATAACATATTACATATTTAGTTCTGTAAGATTAAAAAAAATTTAAACAATATTGATCATATCATATTTTTGGTATTATTTTGTTAAGAACATAATATCTAAGAGAAATTTTTCAATTTTTATAGCAAATGCAGAATCTTCCAGCTCCTGTGAAGCGCAGAATTAAAGCTTTGAAACAATTGCAATTAGTTACAACTAATATTGAAGCAAAATTCTATGAGGAAGTACATGCATTGGAATGTGCTTATTACAAAATGTGTGCCCCTCTTTATGAAAAAAGAAGCGACATAGTATCGGGTGTCTATGAACCAACAGATGAGCAATGCGTATGGGAAAGTGATGATGAAGAAGAAGGATTAACTAATGACTTGAAAACAAAAGCGAATCTCGAAGATGATAAAGAGCAGAAAAAAGAAGAGTATGATTGTTATGATTTGTTGTTTTGATTAAATATGTTAAAAATTTTGATGTATGGATATAAAATTAAAAATTGTTATTTTCTTTTACATTATTTTTCATAGATATTATAATATTATAAATGCTAATGAATTTTAATTATTCTAGGAGTGAAAATGAAGATATTAAAGGTATCCCAGATTTCTGGTTGACAATATTTAAGAATGTTGAAACATTAGCTGATATGGTTCAGGAACATGATGAACCAATACTTAAACATTTGTATGATATTAAAGTAATATTTCTTGAATCTAATCCAATGGTAAGCTGGAAATTGAAAAAATTATTAAACTATAAAACGTAATATATACAGGATGCTCTGAATAAATTGCATTTGAAACATTTTTCGAATAACAGTCATAAAGATAATTGCATTAATAGATTAAATGGAGCATCCTGTACAAAGTAAATCTGTCTTATGCGTATATATCATTCAATTTAAAAAATATTCTATATACATGTAATTAAAAATGTAAAACTAATAGAAATAGAAAGAATTATATTAAAGATAACAAGATCTTTTGTAGGGTTTTGTTCTTGAATTCCATTTTGAGCCAAATGAATACTTTTCTAATTCAGTTTTAACAAAAGAGTATATAATGAAATGTACCCCTGAGAAAAATGATCCATTTAGTTTCGAAGGACCCGAAATATACAAATGTAAGGTAAATATTTTAAATCTAAATTTATATCTTCGTTTCTATGCGAAAAAAAACTTGCTCAATGTACAACATATTCATTCTAACGATATGTACAGGGTTGTGTAATTAATTGGAAAAAAGGGAAGAATGTTACAGTAAAAACTGTAAAGAAAAATCAAAAACATAAATCTCGAGGGTCTATACGAACTGTTACAAAAACTGTTCAGAACGACTCGTTCTTTAACTTTTTCAATCCACCAGTTGGTAAGCAAAACTAATATTTTTATTCTATAATTTACTTTCATGTTAAGAGTAACATATCAATTAATTGTAAAACTTTTTTTCCAGTGCCAGAAGATTCTGAAGCAGAATTAGATGATGATACTCAAGCTTTATTAACCAGTGATTTTGAAATTGGTCATTATATAAGAGAGCGTATAGTTCCTAGAGCTGTACTGTATTATACAGGTATTAACAAAAACTGTAGTAACAAATTAAATGTTATAACATTTTGGCGATTTTGATATATTTTTTGTTTTTCAACAAAAAGTTGTTTCCGAGTTTATTGAAATTCTTCGAATTATTTAAATTAGTACGATTAATAATAAATCAAAAAAACAATATTTTAGGAGAAGGCTTAGAAGACGAAGACGAAGACTATGAGGAAGAAGAGGGTGACGAGGATGACCCTGATGAAGAAGACGAAGATGATGAGGAATCTTCTCCGAATAATGCACCAGCAGGTGGGAAACAACAGGGAACTGATCCTAATGACTGTAAACAACAGTAGAATTACATATAAATTTTGCTAAAAAAAAATTGTTCGTGCGTGTACACTCACAGATGCACTAACACACACACACACATACACACACAGACACATACAAAGCAGACCTGACCGATAACTGCCTAGATATCCTGTGCACCTGTGGCTCCAACATAATCCTCTTCGTATGAATCATCTAATATCATATCATATCTCCTATTCCAGATCAAGCCTAGATTTTTCGACATACCGGTGACAAAAAAAAAAATTATGCGTACCCTCCTTTTATCCGACGTTAACGATGAATAGAAAATAACGGCTCCTTAACAGCCTAAAATTTAATATCATATAAGTATAAACGAATTGCCCCCTCAGCTCTACGTAATCATTGTCTTTTTTAATTGCTTCATTTTATACTATTGTTACGTTTATATACAAACAAAGTTAGTTGAATTTTTTTCAAAACGCACGTTGATCTATGAAGAAATTTTTGGGTACTGTTAAAGCATTTTTAATACAAAAATTGAAAAAAAAAAAATGCAAACAGCAGACAACGTTTTATTTCTTCTTTCCTCCGTGTGACAACTTCTGTAGTGCCATTTTCCTGTCCTGTTTCTTTTTTCTCTTTTCTCCCGTATCTTCTTTTTAAGATTGTTCTTTTCCAGTTCTTAGAATTTATTTCACGTACTTTTTATACAGTTGTTTTCATTCCAATTTGTTATAAACTTGAATTATATTGTATTTCAACAGCAATCAAATCTGTGTTATCTTTATGATAAGTTTTACAAAAAATTTCGTACGATACTGCGTTGTGCTTCAGATGATAAGTTAAATAAATTTTTGATCAGGTAAGTAATAGTAATTTAAAAAAATTTTTATGGTCCCCACCCCCACCCCAGTTTATGTCTGCATTAGGAGACAAACTTTTTAAAAGTGACAAAAGATAATTACAATTTTTGTAATTATATTTTATTGTATACTATTGTGCAGCATTTTTTCCTCATTCTTTTCGAGTTGCGGAGTAATACACTGTAGTTATATTCAGTGACATCTTTGAAGAATTATGACAATCAAAATGACAGGTCATTGCTACTTCATGAGCTTTATACTTTCATAACATGACAATTTTTCTCGTGACTGATAATGCAGTAACTAAAATACATCGATAAGCACTTCTTTTTTTCTTCTTTTTTTTCTGAATGAAGATACGATAATCTCGTATATTTTGACGTAAAAGAATTTTTTACCTAAGACATGTCTCAAGAAGATCGACAAATTTTAAAACAATTTTACAATTGTTGCATTTTACGCGATGGGATGATCTTAAACGAGGATTTGTGGGTTCGCGATGGGAAGATTGTTGATCCGGAAAAAATTTTCTACGATGAAAGAATCAAACCACATGTAAGAATCGATTGCAACGGAGCACTAATTTCTCCTGGATATATAGATCTTCAAATTAATGGTATATAACACAAGTATAATAATAACAATTTTTATGTGTCATTTGTCATAATGCTGGTTTACATTACATACGTATACTTTATTTTTATATTATTTTATTTTAAAATAAAATTTAATATATATAATGTTCTTTATTTCATATTTATGCAAAAGGATATCTGTACAATGTTTAATATTAATGTGTAATAAATGATTAATTTTCTATAAAAATGTAACATAAATATAAGTAATTACAATTTGTAAGTGTTATTTTATTTATTAGGTGGTTTTGGAATAGATTTTACACATAATATTAACAATGTACAAGAAGGAATTAATAAAGTAGCCAAAAGATTGCTAGAATTTGGTGTAACATCATTTTGTCCAACTCTGGTCACGTCGCCCAGTGAAACGTATCATAAAATATTACCAAATATTAAGAGGACAAAAGGTGGAAAACACGGTGCAACTGTATTAGGAGTTCATTTAGAAGGACCTTTTATTAGCCCAAGTAAAAAAGGAGCTCATTCAGAGAACTATATAAGAGAATTTGAAAAAGCAAGTCCTCCAAGTATTTTCAGTGCATATATTTCATGTATATGTTAATATAAAGCAAAATTTAATGCATCAGTAAATATTTATATGTGTAAATTAGTATTATTAGTATTTCTATTCGTGTAATTTTTTTTATACTTTAAACATGTATTAATCACCTTCTGCGTTGTTTTAATATTCTTAATTATCTTGTTAAATATATGTATTTCAGGGTTTCAAGTCATTAACCGACATGTATGGAAGTCTAGAAAACGTGTGTCTTGTAACATTGGCGCCTGAACTTCCTAATGCTCAATCCGTGATTACAGAATTGTGCAAGAGAAATATTACAGTTTCTCTCGGTAAGATACAATTGTTACTTCAGTTTTGCTAATTTGTTTCTCCTAAGTTTAAATATTTTAGGACACTCTGTTGCAAATCTGAAAGAAGGCGAAGAGGCTATGAAGAGCGGAGCATCTTTCATTACTCATCTTTTTAATGCAATGTTGCCAGTAATTATAGAAAATATACAACTTGCCTTTTATTTTATGAAAAGTATAAAATCATGAGTGATCAATGATAAATTTGCATTTCTAGTTTCACCATAGAGATCCAGGATTAGTTGGTCTTTTGACATCTGATCAAGTTTATCCTGGAAAAACTATCCATTATGGCATAATTGCAGATGGAATTCATACCCACCCAGCAGCATTGCGTATAGCTCATAGAACTCACCCTAAAGGTTCATATATTTTTTTCTTATATTATAATAAGATTATTTCTCCTAATTCGTTTCATGAATTACTATTTAATTTTGTGTTTTAGGCCTCGTTTTAGTTACCGATGCACTGTCAGCGCTAGGATTACAAGAAGGTGTATATCAATTAGGACAACTTAAAATCGAAATGCGCTCGGGACGTGCATATATTGCTGGAACAAATACATTATGTGGCAGTACAGCAGAAATGTCGAAGTGTGTCCGTCATTTCAAAGAAGTAACAGGTAGTTACAAGAGCAACATTTTTCATTATTTTTTATTCCATAATATAATATCTTGTGAGAAGTTCTATTATTATTTATATTATTATTTAACATTATTGCTCATTATTTATATTATTTAACTATATATTTTTCTGTAGGATGTTCTATAGTAGAAGCTTTAGAAGCTGCGACTCTCCATCCAGCAACTACTTTAGGTATTGAAAAAATTAAAGGAGTCTTAAATTATGGAGCGGATGCTGATATAGTAATGTTAAATAAAGATTTAGAACTATTGTCAACATGGATATCGGGAGAATGTGTACACTGCAATTGCAAATACAATGAACATTGTCAGTAAAGTATAGTACTATAATGGATAGCGGAATTAATTTCATTAACAAAATAATCAGGGAAAAGTGTGATTTATCCATAAAGCTATATTAATTTTACAAACGTACTTTATATGCCTTAAATATTAAATTTTTCTTATATAAAGTGCGATGGCTGTGAATATCATTCCAGCTATAATTTTATTCATTAATGTATCCATTGTATTGTAAGATATGTATGTATATATTTTGTATACAAGTATTTTTATGAACGCATATTTTGATATATATAAAAACAAAAATTAATTTTTATTTACTTTATTCAAATAATAATGAAATATTCATGAAATATGCATGAAAATATGAAATATTACAAGGAAAAATTGTAATTATTGTCTTTAAATTAATAACAAGAAGACTAGTTATTTTTAATAGTTAGCACAATACAAATAAGATGTATATGTATTTCATTTCATTAAAAAATACAACTCAAATATAAGATATTTTAATGTCAAACAGAATATGTAAGAAATAAATTGTTATTTCTAATTCGTGTTTTATATTAGTTATCATAAATTTTTTAAATCGTTTTTTAAAATTAAATTGTACAGCATTAAAAAAATAGCTTTAATTTGTAGAATATTTATTTTGTCAAATTTTTAGAATTAAATATGGCAGACGTGAAAAAAGAAGTAAAAGGGAGAAATTGTTATCATTTTATTTGATATTAATTTTATGTGAAAAATCTCGTCTAATTAATATTATCATTATTCATATATATGTCATTATCACAATTTGTGGTATATATAAATATGTTAAATACGATTAGTAGCACCAATATTTTAATTACATATTGAACAATATTTTGCAGTCATTGTAGCAAAGCGTTGACTTTCTTAACTCAATTAAAAGATTATTAATTTTGTTTTTTAATTTAAAAAATTAGCGTTTTACAAATCGCATCTGATTTACTCTTACAAGGTAAAACGACGATGAAAGCGGAGTCACGTAAGGCTCTTATGTTAATAAACGACGTCCTTCAGGTTGCACATGTATGGAGAGTGTCTAATGCCAAATGAATGTGCTGGAGGAATGTCAAGAACTACCTGTAAAAGGTAGTTTTGCCACTGTACAGATGTTTCATAAAAAGCTAATAAAAAGATTAATTAATCTATTTCAGCGGGGAACGTTTCTTGAAATCGAGTTGGGATTGCATAAAAGCTACCGATGTAAGAATATCGATATTCTTAAGTTTCCAGCTGCATAGAAATCGCCGAAATCGCGTTCTATCTTATTCTGTATTTTTAAAGTATCTGTATAGCCAGAAATATTATTTTCCTGTCGAATGAATTTTCCAAATTGCAAGTTGCAAGTAAATAGAAATATTTTCTTTCCTTCGCCTGTTTTGATTTTTTTTTTTTTTTTTTCTTTAGATCTCTTTATGATAAATCGATATAAGATGTAAATTATGTCAGCGATTTTGTGTCCGTGTTAATATACAAATACACAGAGAAATAATTCACAATAGGAAGCTTGTTCTTACATCTGAAACTTTTAAAAATACCAACATTCTTAATTAAAATATAATTATAATATCTGTATCTGACGCGAGCATATCAGATATCTGTATCTGGTAATATCTGGTTCTTGTATATTTTCAAAAATAATTATACAATTTAATGAAACAAAGACTGCTGAAACAAATTCTGAAAATCTTTAAGCTTAGATTTTGGATTTCTGATTTTGAATGCAATAGGAAATAGAAGAAATTAGAAATACTTTTTCTGGGCAATGAGCTCCAGGTCCTGGGATCTGAGAGTGATCATCGGGCAGCTGATAGCGGGCACTTATGCTATAAGCAGGACTTTTCACTCTCACTGCATCTGGCTTAACAGTTTCGTATGTCCCGGGACCAGGAACTAAAACGCGATCATCCGTAGAAGTTTTCTGTCTACCCGAGATTGAGTAAGCCGGTGCTGTCTTTTTGTTTCCTTCCTTTGTCCCGCCGAGAGCAGAAGGAATATTATAAACGTTTGGAGCTGAAACAAAGCAAAGAATAAAAGCAACTTTACTGATGTAAAGATGTAAAAAATAATAATAATAACAAACACCTTTTGTAGGTATTGTTAATAGATTTTGTAGATATTAATACATTACGCATGTATAAAAGACGGTATGGTATTCAAAAGTAATAAAGATGAACTATCAGACAACTAGCAAATTTACCTGGAATATCATCTGGTCTATTTGTACTTGTTCTAAGACCAAAAGTAAATTGCAATGCTTTTTCCAACAAAAGCATAGCTTTCTCTGTACTGTATTCACCTGGACCTTCAAAGCAAATATTAAATCTATTCAACAAATACACAAAGTACAATATATATATATATATATAATACATTTTAAAAGATTACCATACCTGGTATAGAATCAGTTTCATGTACTTCAGTCTTAACTCCAAAACTATATTGGGGTGATTTGTTGAAATTTACCTTTTCCGGGTGATAACTTCCTGGAGCTAGATTTTTCATCAAAATTATATCAAAAATAAATGTCTTTTATGCTTTACCGCGGGAGCTTTATAAATTTTACGTTTTATCATTCGCGTTTACGAATATCGCTTACCAGGTATATCGCTAGTCTTCTCGTAAGATGTTTTTAAACCAAATGAGTAACATGGCGATTTATTTAAATTTATCTTTTCTGGAGAATAAGTGCCAGGAGCTGTAAAATTAAACAAAAGAAAAAAAAAAGAAAAGAATAATATTAATGCATTCATGAGAAAAATGAAATAAAAATATATACGTTTATACAGCAACGTGTAGCACAATATTACAACACATATTTAATCGAAAGAACGATTTCAGCAATTTTACAATTGAAAATTTCGTCGATAAGTTTATGTACAATGTAAAATTTAAAATGATACGTGAAGTTCAAAAACTTTTTGACATAATTCATAAATTGCTAACAGCTTTAAAAACAAAGTGTTAAAATGAAATTATGAAGCAATTATAAAGCTAAAAGCAAGCAATTAAGATGAAAAAGAAAAAGAATTTTAATAGAATAGAAACAGAAGATTTAGCATGCTTTGGATTCAATTGTAATATTAAAAGCATGAACGATTTTTCATTCAAAAACTGTTTTAAAATGTTAGGCTTCGCAGTGATTTATTGATAATTTGTTAATCAACACCATTACCTGGTGTATCCCCAGGCTTATCCATGGTCTTTCTATTACCAAAACTGAAATAAGGTTTATGTTCCAAATTTACTACTTTCTCTGGATAGTAATCAGCAGGGCCTACTAAAGCAATCAAAACATTAGTGATTGTTCCTACAGAATGTTAAAACCTAAACCAATTGAATTTCCAAATAAGAAGCTCCTGGAATTTGCATTGAACGAAATTCACCTGGATAATCGTTGGATTTTTCTGATGAAGCTTTTCCTGATAAGCTATATTGGGGCCCTTTATCTAAATTGACTTTCTCAGGGCTGTATGTTCCAGGTGCTGTGATAATAAATATAATATCTAAATCTTTTTACTACAGTTGTTTTAGAATTAATTCATTGCTAATATTTTTTTTTATGCTTTATGTAAAAGAAAAGTAGAAGAATTGATTTTTTTGCTTTAATCACCTGGATTGTCATTAGGCTTTTCTGGTAATCCTTTACCAGATAAACTGAACTGAGGACCTTTGTTTAAATTTACTTTCTCAGGACTATATGTTCCTGGTGCTATTGGAAAAATTAAATACAAGAAGACATTAATCTAAAAGAATAATAAATTAAATAATAAATCAAAGTATCAAGAAAATCTATTAGGTTGTAAACTAAAGTTCAATCAGATAAATGTCAAGTTCGAATTCTGCGTCAAAGTACTGAAATTCAGTTTACAATCTAATAAAAAAATTTTTTAAATTCACCTGGATTATCGTTTGGTTTTTCAGGAATTCCCTTTCCATAAAAACTATATTGTGGACCTTTGCTTAAATTTACCTTTTCAGGACTGTATGTTCCAGGTGCTATGATAGAAAGAAATATTAAATTATAAATTATTCGGTAAGAATTCAACTTTATTAAATAAAATGTTATTTTTATGTAACTAAATATAAATAAAATAAGCTAAGCAAATACAAGATAAGAAGAAAACTGATTATACCGACCAGGGGTATCAATTTGTTTCTCAGAAGGTCCTTTACCAGTTAAACTATATTCTGGACCTTTGTTCAAGTTTATCTTTTCTGGACAATAATCTCCAGGTGCTACGGAACAATAATAAAGGCAATAAATCAATCCTTTTTTAAATTAATGAATGACAATAAATAACAAAAATAATAAAATGATTATAAATTAATACCTGGATTAGTGTTTGGTTTATCAAGAAGTGTTCTTATTCCAAAACTATACTGTGGTGCTTTATCAAGATTTACTTTCTCAGGTGCGTAAGTTCCTGGTGCTAAAAATTGATTTTACGTAAAAAGATTTCCTCACTCAATGGGAAATTTTTCACTTGAAACAGATGATAAAATTTAAAAAAGAATTGCAGTTCTATTCTTCCCAATGTCTTTTAATTTAATAAAATTTTTAATTTTTAATAAAAATTTATACGAACCACGAAATATATACAAATATTTCAAACTGATATCTACAGTGTACCTGGAGTATTGTCCACTTTGTCATAAGAAAGTTTTCCGCTCAAGCTATACCGGGGACTTTTATTCAAATTAACTTTTTCAGGACTATAAGTACCAGGGGCTGCAACGTGAAGTTGCACACGCGATGTAACAAACGTAATAAATAATAATAACAATTATATTTTCGTGCAGTTACCTGGTGTGTCGCTTATTTTTTCGATCGATGTCCTCAATCCAAAAGTAAATTGCGGCGTTGCATCCAATTTTACTTTTTCTGGGTAATACGTACCTGGCGCTAAGAATCATTTTGTTTTTTTTTTTTTGTTTTTTTTTTTCATTTAACTGCATGTAAATGTTTGCTTGTCTTATCGAATGAAACTTTTTCTAAGTTAACACTTTACCGACCGCTAGCCTATTAATCGGCTACTATTTACCGCTATCGGTCGGTAAATTGTCGACATCGTGTAATAATATATTTATATATTCTAACACTTTACCGACCGGTAATATCGTATATTAATATATACAAATATATTGTTATACGATATTAACACTTTACCGACCGTGTATTAGCGGTGAATAGTTGGCCGATTAATAGGCTACCGGTCGGTAAAGTGTTAATTGTCAATTATTTAGAATCAAAATTAATTGTTCATTATCGAAGAGTTACTTCGACAATGCGTGATCGATAAATTCACATACCAGGAGTGTCATCAGGTTTCTCTGTGTGGCCTTTTCCCGTGAGACTGTATTGAGGACCCTTATCCAAATTAAGTTTTTCAGGGCTATACGTGCCAGGTGCTATAAAAGTAAGTCGACACGTGCCGATAATATTGCAGTTTATAAATAATACACGCTATATATTATTACAGATAAAGATAACTTGTCTGTAATAATGAGTTTGCGTTTTGTTATTTTGTTGACCGGGCAAAACGTACATTTGAGCCCCTCGAATCGAATGTTACCAAAAATGAGTTTGCTATAGAAACAAGTAAGTATTTATTTTATCGTATATTTTGTTTTGTATTAATCAAAATTTGAACATTATAAAAAACTCATCTGAAATTATTAGAATTCTATGTTATTCAATCTCGTCCCTATCTTCAATTATACTAACGTTCTTTATTGTTATTTACAACAATTTGTCTCTCATATCTTTTATAAATTCTAAACTTCTGCTTAATTTCATATTATTAATAATACTTTTGAAGCTAAGAATATTTCCATTTCATAATTGAATAATTTACTGTTATGAAAAATCATCCTGAGAACAAGTTTTTATACTGTCGTGCAAGTGTTGAAGTTTACATCGTAAACGAATAATGGTACTATTATGGTTACCTTACCGTATCTTTAGCACATTAACTAGCGTGAAAGAAACGTAGCCTTATTTTAAATTATATGACCATGATTATTAATTATTACTCTTCCACTTCGTTTCTTTACAATAAAGTTACATTCTGCTCTTGATTAATTCGTTGTTCGAGCATCGAACGAAATTTTCAATTTTCACAAGATTAAGGAATTTAGCAGAAACGGAATTTACTTGTCAACGAAGGGGCTCAAACTTATTATCAAACTTCAACAATTAGTAGAAAGTTCGAGGGTTTCTACAAAACCAACGATATAAATAAATCCGGCCAACAAAATTCGAGCATTTTTAAGCATGATCGATAAATAATACCTGGGGTGTCGCTCGGTTTTTCGAGAGAAGGCCTGAGTCCAAAACTGAATTGCGGTGCATTGTCCAGTCTTACCTTTTCCGGGCAATAAGTGCCAGGTGCTGATATCATAATAAATAAATAATTTATTTATTAATTCCCACGTGAGTGAAGCCAACGTATTTTTAATTATGATATTACGATATTATACTCATCTTGCAGCGAAACGAATAACAACGAAGTAAAGTAATAAAAAAGATTAATACGTAATAGTGGCGTTATAACAATATACAGCGATATGTGACATTGAACGAGGGAAGAAAAATTTATTTTAAAAAAAAAGGATACTACTTGCATAATTATTTCGATCCGCGAATTTTTTCCTTTCAGTTTTATAAGATACCACAAATGCACAAAATTGCACACACATGCAGTTTAATTACTGAACATCGTCAAGCCATTTTCATTTGCACTAATCCGCATGCTTGCGCAACGACAATCAAGCTTTAGTAAAATAAAAAGCTGGAGACAGAAGTATTGTCTGTTGTTTGAAGAAGAAAAAGTGGAAAAAAAATGTAGTACCTAAACATCGAACACCGCTTATTCCTCGAGTTTGTATCTGCGAGTTTCGCAGAATATCTTCATTTTAGGCGATCGGATGGTTATTATGTCAACCAATGAGCAGTTGGTTATTCAGCACGTTCGATTCATTCTTTCTAAGGGATTGTTCTCCTCGCAGAAAACAAACGTGCGTATTTGTTAATGCATTTTAACTTTTTTACTTTGGGACACCGTTCGAATTATCGTAACGAAACTATTTGCAGAATTATTAGCAGATAGAGTGAATCTAGAAAAAAGAGCACCTTTTAAACCTAGTTAACCACCTTAAGACCAATTTGATTTTATTAAATCACACCATAAGAGAAACGTAGGAAGTGTTTCGAGAATGTAGATCAATCATGCGAGGAATAATAAGAAATGATGAGTAGAATATGTTTTGTTTAATCTAATCCGTGCTCTCTAGGCTGACCGAAAATTTTTCTGATTATTAAAGTAATCTATAATATAACATAAACTCTGATTATTGAAATAAAAAGTAAACTAAAAATTAATACTCAATTATATTGAATGTGTGTCTGTTAACAGGCGATTAAAATTTCCAGAAAATAAATAAGATCAGATGTATGTACTATATCTATTAGGTAAAAAATATTCTTTTCATCATCCTCTGTTGTTTTCTGAACAACTGTTTACACATTCTCAAATATTCTGTATAGCTGTTTGTTATGTCTATAGCAGCAATCGAGGCTGACTGTCATTTTCTCCAACCGTGTAAAAAATCGATTAATTATATTAGCTATTATTTAATTAGCGCCTGTAAAGATACAGAGTCGCGTGGATGCATACAGATTTATTGTTTTGATGTATTTAATTACCAGGTATATCGCTCGGTTTATCCAGTGCATGTTTCAACCCGAAACTATACTCGGGGGTTTTGTCAAGATTCACCTTTTCGGTGCAATAGTCATTCGGTGCTGCGATTAAGATCAGGATTTTTAGGATTTCGACACTTATCGTAGACATATTTCAATGAAAAAGATATTTAAGAATAATGTTATACAAACAAGAGTAATCTAAATGTCTAATGATTTATGAAAGAAAATCTCTTCACAGGATATTAAATATGTATGTCTGATATATAATAATAATATCTATATAAAATATACTCACCGGGTGTACAACTGATTTTCTCGGTTTGCGTTTTCACACCGAACGAGTATTTCGGCGAGCTATCTAGAATAATCTTCTCGGCCTTCTCCGGATTATAGTCGCCAGGGGCTGGTGTCACTTCCTGTTTCGTGGATTTTGCGCGGCCGTGCAACGACGATGCTGGCGCAGCATCTTTTCCTGCACGAACGAACACATAATTTAACAAGTTTGTACTATCAACGTAAAACGAGAACTTTAATTAAGAAAGAATAAATTTAGAAGACTAATCTGAAAGAAAAGAAGTATTGGAAATTTGTTTTTTTTAAAATATTGATTATTTTCGATTAATTTCATTTAATCCACAATTAACACTTTACCGACCGGTAAAGTAGCCTATTAATCGGCTAGCTATTCACCGCTAATACACGGTCGGTAAAGTATTAATATCGTATAACAATATATTTATATATATTAATATACGATATTACCGGTCGGTAAAGTGTTGAAATATATAAATATATTATTACACGATATCGACACTTTACCGACCGATAGCGGTAAATAGTAGCCGATTAATAGTCTACCGGTCGGTAAAGTGTTGAAATATATAAATATATTATTACACGATATCGACACTTTACCGACCGATAGCGGTAAATAGTAGCCGATTAATAGGCTACCGGTCGGTAAAGTGTTAAATAGAAAGTGTTACTATATTAATAAATTTAGTAACATTGTTATAGTAATATTATTATTATAACAATTATAAATATATTAATACAATAATGTTATTACATTATCAATACTATTGTAAAATATGAAATTTATATATACGTTATACGCGTTTTTAATCTGTAGAATATTATTATAATAATATTAATATTTTACATATTATATATAGAAAAGCCTTGAAGAAACGGTATTATTAGCAGACGAGTAATGGAATTTCGTGAATAACGCGCGTTCAAAATTACTTGATCCTTGTGGAATATCACTGTGGATGTAAAGTTTGATCGATAGAACACGGAATACAACTGTCCATAGTATTCGTTTCGTGCTCACGCGCCATTACCAGCTCGATGAATTTCTCTTTGTAACTTTAATTTTTGTTCGCGACGAATCGATGACCTGAATGACTTCCTTTTAATTTATGATAGCATGTTAATCCTTTGTGCACAACAAATCCATGAAATATATATATACATATATGTCATGTGAGTAAATAAATTAAAAATAGATGAACTCATACATGCATGAATAAATTTAAAAAAAAAAAATATATATATATATATATACATGTATAATATTAGATTCGGGACAAGCAATTGAATTCGGTAATAGAAAATTAATAAATAAATTTTATTACCTTTGGCACTAAGCCCGGAAACATTGTACTGACCAGGACCCGGTCCAGGGCTGTCGTTTTTCGTTGCGTGTCTAAAACAATGGGAAAACAAATATTTTAACTTACGCTATACAGTAATTGGAGAAACGAAATACATGTAAAATATATTATTGTTTTAGGTCGACTTATGTGAACTATTGCAAGCTGTTCTTTGAAATTATGAGAAGTTACGTTAAACGATCCGGAGCGGCTAATATTCTAGAATATTATTTTATGCTAATTTCACAACTTTTTAATAATACTGTAATATAATACGATATTAATTTTTTCAAAATCAAGAGTCGTTACAGACGTCGCAAAATTGATATTACCGTACCGATTTGAAACGGAAGTAATCGAGAATTATACTCCAAAACTTCTTAAAACTTTAGTTCCTCTGAACCATTAAACGTATCAAGAAATTTCAAATCGACATCCATAATAATTTCAGAAAAAGAAACAGGCTTTGAACGCTTTACTCTGTACTATCATTAACATATATATATATATATATATTTTGTAATTTTTGTCATTATCTTCTATATTTGAAATCTATATTTATAATTATCTTCTTTGAAATCTATATTCGAATATTTAAATCTATATTTAAATCTATATTTGAAATCTATATTTGTAATTATAATCTTCTATATTTGAAAAAAATCTATCATCATCTTCCTACGGGTAAATTTTAAAAATCGATGACTTCAGAACTGAGTCATTGAGTTTGCGACTAAACTTGCGTACCTGCTTCCAAACGAAAATGCAGGCGCTCTGCCTCGTTTCGAGTCGGGAACGGTTTTTCCTGTGAAACGGATTCGATATTTTAACATTTTGCCTGCGAATTTTAATATTCGGAAGAGAAAAAAGATTAGGATTACCGATTAATGGTGGTAACGTTACACAAGCAGGACCAGGGCTACTGTACTCTGCAGCGATAGGACCTCGTCTCTTCGTTGGTGTCCATGGCCTCTGTGTCATGCCGCCCATATTCTCGATGATGCACTTTTATTTTTCCCTGATAATAAAAAGAAAAAAATATAACAACTATTAACACTTTACCGACCGATAGCGGTAAGCAATAGACGATTAATAGGCTACCGGTCGGTAAAGTGTTAATATCGTATAATAATGTATTTGTATATATTAATATACGATATTATCGCCGAAAATGTTAAAATATATAAATATATTATTATACGATATCGACACTTTACCGACCGATAGCGGCAAATAGTAGCCGATTAATAGGCTACCGGTCGGTAAAGTGTTAATATCGTATAATAATGTATTTGTATATATTAATATACGATATTATCGCGGTCGGTAAAATGTTAAAATATATAAATATATTATTATACGATATCGACACTTTACCGACCGATAGCGGCAAATAGTAGCCGATTAATAGGCTACCGGTCGGTAAAGTGTTAAAAGTAACACTCAACGTTGGCTTGTGCATGATTATATACTCGTTTATCTTGGACTACGATTAAGATTTAAGATTTTGGGTTTTATTTTGCACGATACATTCTCTGTAACAGAGAGGTCAATACTAATTAAATTAATTTAAAAAAATCTCAAAATTCATTTAAAATTCTGATGGCAATGCATTGAGAAAAAGGAAAAGTACACATTGTGGATGTGCATTGATTAAATTGTAAAATATAGGATTTATGTGCATATTCATCATGAAAGGAAAAAATGCATGAGAACAAATTTTATGGATTCAAAATAATTTAAGCAATTTAATTGAAGTCCGATGTTTCATTCATACGCGTTTGACAGAAAGTCTACGAAATTTAAAGAATACGAATGCTTATATTTTGTACAAAATAACATTCTAAAATTATATTTTATATTTTTATTTTATCAAAAATAGCATATTTTTACGTATTACAAATAATACGCGTATCACAATGATATTATCGTGCATACAGTAAATAATTTGATATTTGTTAGCGCAGTTTCATTAAACAGTTACGATCGATGAACGTTCTTCATTCTGACGTGCTATTAATTTTCTACATGTTCGCTTCTACTAAATAGCTGACACCTCGTAAAATCTGTACGATCTTCTCCAACGTGGCTAGAAACTCATATTTCGGTCGTTCTAACATTTAACAACAACGAAGGCATATTTGAATCGTCGCTCTGCAGCGTCTTCGATCATTATAATATCTATTCTTTTTGTCAATATCTATTAAGCGCGTGTGTTAAGATCAAATTAAGGGAGATTCGTTTGAATCGTGTACGGCATTAATTTAAAATATGTATCGAAATATCTGCGTAAGGTTGTGTAGATGAAACAAGAGAAAAAAAAAAAAAGAAAGAAAAAGAAGAAAAAGAGGGACGACATCGTGCAAAGTGAAAGATACGAAACCTTTAAGAATTTATAGGATTAAAATCATTGATCGATCTCTTTTAGGAAGAGCAATTAATACAGTTCAATTCAAACGTTGGATAAAAATCATACTTGTGAAGAGTCATACTTTTTTTCGCCGTGAGATAACCAAGGGGATTACGGTCTTTGGAATTGTGTAATGGACACGACCTCGAGAAGACAGGGTCCACGAAAGAAACGACTGACACGCAACCATATAAGAATATGTCCATGGTGGGTATCCAGAATCGCCCACCATTCGACATTGGACTAAATAAAGCCTGAATATCACAAATTGTATAGCGTTCAAACAAGACAAACAAATGCGGGTCAAATGGATGACTCATGATGACCCACTTATTGTATACTTTGTTGCTCCGTATATACGCATGCCAACGACATTCTAATAATTGCAAATGGCACGATCTTCCAGCTCGATCTGGATTATGGATAGAAATGTTCGTTATTTACTGTTACATGGATACTCGCGTCCGGAATTATAAAAATCGATTTTTAAACTTTTCTTTTTGAGAGAGAGATCGATGCAAGGTCGTTAATATTACGACATTAATATATGATTAATGCAGGCATTTCTTACGAATCAGGGATATTTTGTTTTCAATTTATTACTTATATTACATATTATATATATATATATTTATATATTATTTATATATATATATGCGTATTATGTTTTATTATTTTGTTTTATTTATTATTTATATGTTGCATTGTATTGAGTTTGCGATTATGTTTTGTATTATGTTTTATTATTTTGTTTTATTTATTATTTATATGTTGCATTGTATTGAGTTTGATCTCTTTAACACGTGAGCGTAAAATAAAGATTTATAGAATTTACGATTAGTAATAAAATAGATGTACAGATAAATATATTTATAAAATTAATATTACGACCAATATGATTAATGGAGGCATTTCTTTCGAATCAGGGATATTTTGTTTTCAATTTATTACTTATATTACATATTATGTATATATATATATATATATATATTTATATATTTATTATGTTTTATTAGTTTGTTTCGTTTTATTTATTATTTATATGTTGCATTGCATTGAGTTTGATCTCTTTAACACGTGAGCGTAAAATAAAGATTTATAGAATTTACGATTAGTAATATAGATGTACAGATAAATATATTTATAAAATTAATATTACGACCAATATGATTAATGGAGGCATTTCTTTCGAATCAAGGATATTTTGTTTTCAATTTATTACTTATATTACATATTATATATATATATATATTTATATATTTATTATGTTTTATTATTTTGTTTCGTTTTATTTATTATTTATATGTTGCATTGCATTGAGTTCGATCTCCTTAACATGTGAGCGTAAAATAAAGTAATTAAAGATTTATAGAACTTACGAATTAGTAATATAGATGTACAGATAAATATATCCTTTATAAAATCATCGAGAGAAATACGAACGATAGAAGATACATCTATCTACATGTGTCTACATTTTTCAGAATAATAAAAATGATAGGAAAAGGAAAAGAAAATAAATATAAACAACGTAATCATTGAATGGAAATATACGATGAATGTAGTAAATATTATATAATATTTAAATTTATTATTATATAATAATTATTATAATAATTATTATATATATATTATAATATTATATAATAATATACGATGAATGTAGTAAATATTATATAATATTTAAATTTACGAATTTGCTTGTTTCAAAGATACACGAAGCATTTATTGTACAATTAGCAGTATTGGTTTATTAGTTAATTAGTTAATTTAGTATTTAGTTAATTAGTTGAGACGTTTTCAAGGATCCAGATAGATTAAAAATAAGTCGCTACTTATGCGACGAAGACCAAAAAAAAAAAAAAAAAGAAAAAAAAAAGGTAGAAAGTCAGCGTGAGCGAGTTACGTCTTGGAAGTTATACGAGATGTTTTCATGATTATCGAGAATCGATCATTTAATCAAACTTGCCCGATATGGCAAAGACGAGGAACTGTTGGCCAATCGCATATACCAGGGTCTTCAACTAAATATGGAATGCGACAAAACACAGAATAATTGAGAATCTCGCTTGAGAAAAGTGAAATAGCAAATTAAATTTGTCATCTAACAAATTAAAATCTTTCTTTATTAATTCGTTTTCTATTTTACCTGTAATTTTACCTAAAATAATAATTAATTTTCTTTCTTTCTTCTCGCTTAATAACAATTTTTAAATTGAATATTCATAATTCGTATTGGAACGTAAGAGAGAGATCTTATATCTTTTTATTTTATATTTTGAACCCAATTGTTCATCTCAAGTTTATGCATAGCCCGAAATGCAAATTACATTCCAGTAGATACTCTTTGGAATATAATGTTTAGATGATTTGATTTTAATATCCGGTATATTCGTACATTCAATATATTATTTATATTTAAATTTCGCTAGTTTCAAACAAATGTACATGTAAATTTTACTCCACACACTTTATAAATAAAGTATAAAATTTGAAAAGCAGTTCAAATGACCGGTTCTTTATTTCTTTATAAAAAATTTCACGCGTTTGTACGCGAATGATTTTTGATTTGATTAATTTTTCGTGAAAAATAGCTTGCAGCGATAAATATTCCTTATTGTAGTATGAATTTTTTTTTCCATTTGCATTTTAATATCCCCGATACGAATATTTCATACCTTAATCGTCGCATTTAAAAGACTGAGATCTCCTTTTTTTTTTCTCAATTTATTTGCAATCTCTTCTTTTTTGCTCACACAAAATAATAGCTTTCTGACTATACTTTATTATCGAGTGACTTTCATCTCCATATTCGAACAATGAAATGTCGCGAAAAATCTTTTCATCTATACGCACACGCGAATCGAAGGATTTGCATACGAACGTACATGCGTTTTCATTAGATCGCTCGCCATTGTTTCGATCATGAAAGGACTCAACGTTTCGAAACGTCCCCCGATTTAACACGCCAGAGAAAGCAGATTGAACAAAAGTTGATGGTCGAGGGACCAAACGAGGGACCATTTTTGTCCTCTCTTACTTCGGATAACCTTCCACGTTGAAATTATAATTTTTAAGCTTTTAGCCTGAAGAGTCTGTTCACAGTTTTGATTTCGATTCGAAAGACCTCATTGTCGAGGTGCGAACCTCATTTTATTTACAATAAAATATCTTGCAATTCTCTGTCTTCAGATTTTCTTTTTCAAACTTAATAGTCGAGTCTCAATGAAATGTCAAGATTATGTTTATGTAATAATACATGTTGATATAATGATGTATATTTTACAGAGTGGACCAAAAGTTCTTTCCCACCTATTTTTTTTTTTTTTTTTCTCTTAATAAAACATCAAAATATGAGAAAAAATTTTTGTTAATTTTAAATTAAATTCAAATTCAAACGTGATTTTCTCGTTATGTTTTAAAAATTATTTCTTTCAAATGTTAATGAAATGAAATAAAATGTCAATGTATGACAAAGGGAATTACGGATTTATTTTTAGAATGGGAAGTGATTTTTGGCCCGCCTTGTATATATAAAAAATTTCTATAAGCGTTCAAATACTTTTGTGTGTACAATTTCACGTGACTTTTATGGCATAATTTAAGACCGTACATGTACGAAAAATGACGCAAAAGATGCGATCGATGATAAACATTTTGATTGATACATCAAGAAAAAGAAAGAAAGAGCAAATTCAATAATTAAAAATATACTCAGGGATGAATGGTTGTTTTTCAGTCAGTCACCATTTACACGATCGAATGTTACGTTTGACGTTCAGAAAATTGTCCTCTTATCAAGATAAAAATTCAACAACATTATCTTGGATAACGCGAGAAACAAAAAGAAACATTGCACATCACTACACGGTGCTTTATTTTCAGGCAAATGATTTTCAACCTTTTTGTTTGCCTTATCGACGATCGTTTGCTTGCGAAATACGTACTTGCGACGATTTACGCGTTGCAATTTACCGCACAATTCGAATTCCGTGATTCACCGATCCCTATCGGCACACAATAACTGGCGCTACTACTATAAATCGCCATTTATGTCTTTTTGTAATGTCATCGTCGGCGAATTCATTAATACATCGCGGTTGGTGACATAATATTTGTTTACAGCACGCACGGATTACTCACAATCAGACGTTACTCATCGTGGAGATCTTTTACTAGATTTAGTAAAAATGTTAATGAAATAAAATAAAAATATTTAAAATACATAAATATATTATAAATGTATTATTAAAAATAAAATAAAGTGAAAATCTTTTACTAGATTTAGCGGCAACCGAAAAATATAATACATCGAATTTGCGAACAATTTTACGTGACTTTTATATTAAAATCTTTCTTTATTAATTCGTTTTCTATTTTACCTATAATTTTACCTAAAATAATAATTAATTTTCTTTCTTTCTTCTCGCTTAATAACAATTTTCAAATTGAATATTCATAATTCGTATTGGAACGTAAGAGAGAGATCTTGTATCTTTTTATTTTATTTTATATTTTGAACCCAATTGTTCATCTCAAGTTTATGCGAAAAATATAATACAAATATATTATAAATATATTATTAAAAATAAAATAAAATACAAATCTTTTACTAGATTTAGCGGCAACCGAAAAATATAATACATCGGCGAGTTTCTCCCATTTTACATTTACTCTCGATTGCCAGATGAATTAATTTTCGTCGGATAACGTATTATATGAATTACAATTAATGAAAAATAGTGAAATTAGATGATAACGTTCGATAAAAAGTGTACGGTCTTTTAAAATTGCACAGAAAAATGAGCAAGTGAAATGTTATTTAATATTTTTTGGGGCATTAGTACTCCTTAATACTTAAATAATACTTAATACTTAAATAATGTTCTTTAATAATATTCGATATTTAAATAATATTCCTTAATATTCTTCATCGATGTAAACATAACTTAAGAAACTTACGTGTTTTTATAGTCCGCGGTATTAGTAGAGTAAAGTCGTGAACTAATTTGACTTTACACTACACAATCGACGAAAATATTTAAGTATAATTCATTGTGAAAAATATCTCCTCTTTATATATTATTTGATTAGAAGAGCATTCTGGCCACTGATTAATAAATTAATTCTTTCCTTGCAAATTGATAAATTCCAATTACGTCATTTTCAACGCGTAATTAATTATTAAACAACCTAAGTAATATCTCGTTTGTTAAACACCGTTCTTTCGTTTATTAAATTTCGTATGTATATAAAACGACCTTTCGATATAGAACTTTCCTGTATAATAAGATTCGTAACACGATAATAAAAATCGTAGCAAGCAGTTTTAATAATATCGGACACCTAATTCTCGTCTTAAGAGTTGCTCGATACAAATTTAAATAAAGGCTCGGCGCTTTACCGCCTATAACACTGTGACTGATTATGCAAAATTGACTTAAACATTGAAATATTGAACAAAAAAAAAAAAAAAAATATTACGCATCGAATAATTCACACACTTTGAATAAAATTGTGAACTAATGTCTGTTAAATCGTAATCACAATCGCAAATGTGTGTAAAACAAGGAAGTTAAATATTTACCTTGATTTCGCGAGGCGGCAGATGATTTCGCTTGATAAAATGTGAATCCGATGAAAGCCGCGAAGACGATAGAACAAGTTAACTGGTCCGATCACGGATTTCTGGAAGATAAATTTAAACGAAACGCAGGAGTAAAATGGCTAACACTCGTTGCGGCAACACCTTCACCTGAGATAAGTTCCTGAGCGACTGGAGATAAAACGTTGCGCTATCGCGGCATGTGCTTGTCCATCCCTACCACAACGATCTTTCAATCTCGTACGTTCAAAACTATCACGCGCAGGCGCTGCAGTTGTCCTTTACGAATAAGCCAGTTTTTGATTTCTTTTTTTCTGTTTTGTTTTCGAAAATCGAAAAACTCTGAATATCTCTTTCGTTTTTTCTTGCCTAACACTTTACCGACAGCGATAAATAGTAGCGGTAAGTAATAGACGATTAATAGGCTACCGGTCGGTAAAGTGTTAACATCGTATAATAATATATTTGTATATATCAATGTACAATATTACCGGTCGGTAAAGCGTTGAAATATATAAATATATTATTACACGATATCAATACTTTACTTACCGACCGATAGCGATAAATAGTAGCCGATTAATAGGCTACCGGTCGGTAAAGTGTTAACATCGTATAATAATATATTTGTATATATCAATGTACAATATTACCGGTCGGTAAAGCGTTGAAATATATAAATATATTATTACACGATATCAATACTTTACTTACCGACCGATAGCGATAAATAGTAGCCGATTAATAGGCTACCGGTTGGTAAAGTGTTAAATAACACGAAGAAAAATACAATTTCATTGAAGGAAAAGAATACAGGATATTGCCACGTTACGGATCATGTTAGGCATCGTTTTAAATCCAATCGTCTTTTCTACCTTTTGTCAAAATCAAACAAATAAATGGAGGATTGGACTAAATGAATGCGACTAAAATTGGGAAAAACATTATTTGGAAACGGAAATATGAATATTTATCGCGATGCAATCTAATTACTGAATTTTTCACAGGATGTGCCACAGGAAAAAAAAGAAGCAAAGTAAGCACAGGTACAAGGACAAGGGATATTGAAATATGTAATCTCGTTTTGAAAATGAAGAATATTATTAGAAGCAAAGAATTCGTTATTGAAGCTGCATGTTAGAAAGCAACGTTTCCGATGACATCTACTTACATAAAAAGATATCTCCTTGGCTCCTTTATTGGGAATGTATACTGGATTTCGCAACCTACGCACCCCAACATTCTTGATTTTCATCTTCGACTCTTTTGGCCTTGTAGTATCTGCGATCTCAGGGTAAAAATCGGTTAAAATTAGAAAGTCTTTTGGCCTTGTGATATCTGTGATCTCAGGGTAAAAATCGGTTGAAATTGAAAACTCATTGTTATCGTTTTAAGTGGCAACATTCATGTTAAATATATAAAAAGAAAACTGACACGGTATAATTATTAATAACAGTGAGAGTAGATTAGTGTCATTTACCATTATCATATATTAACAAGCATTAATGGTATTATGTTCTGATTATGTCCTTCGACCTCGAGGTTTGCATAAATATATCCTCCTAGTTATAAGAATCAACCTTCTATAAATAAAAAAAAACCATACGTTTCTTTCTATAATTATAAAATCTTGTACAGTGTCTTATTCTGTCATACTAATAATAAACTAGATGTAGATTAGTAATACATATTATTAAAATAATACGTTTAATCATACAATACTTCTATTCTTCCATTATTAATTATGTAATCATACCTAATTTTTCCAATTATTTAAAAAGAATATTACCGTGTCATATTGTGCCGTTCTCCAAATATTTTCATACATATATTGTTTTATCACAATCATTACTTTTCATGCATCATAATTTTTCGCTTCACATTTTAGTTATATTAACTGAAATGAATTTTTGCATCATTTCTATTTTCTGAATTTCATTCATCATATCTGATTATTATATTATAAATACTGTATTGAATTTTCAGAGATATTTCAACATTTATTCAGACGTTTAACGTTCAATTAATACGTTTGACAATGAGCAACAGACATCTCTAGATCACTATGAGTGCTGCTTGACACTTGATCGTTCCCCTCTCTTTAGCCACGCTGACATCACGATACATAGAACTGGTCAGCAAAAGCAGCTCTTACAAGTTAGTCTTCTGTACGACAGATTCAGATTTCAGTATGTCGAACGATTCGAACTTCTTTTTATATCATCGTTGCACGTGCATGCATTTTTATTTTTATTCGTAGAAAGTGTTCAATCATCATGTTTATCTTGTGATCTGAATGATACAATAAATCATCCAAATATATACTTGAATATACTCCGCCTGTAACAAGTGGATTTCGACAAATTACAAAGGTGCGCCATTTGGTACATTCGACGATGTAAATTTTAATATTATTTTCATATTTGAGTTTCACGTGTGATAGCACGTAGAATGATTTAATTATAATTTAATAACGTAAGTATGATTAAAAATATGATTAAAAATCGATCGGATCAATTTAGAGTATGCAGACACCAAATTAATGATAAATTCCAATGTAAAAGTAATAATTACAATTCATATACTATATTTATACATTGACTTAAGTTGCAATAATAATTTTAAAATAATTTTAGTTTTATAAATTTTAATATTATTTTCAAATTTTGTGATATAAAATATTATTGCCAAAGCTTCAACTGATGGTCTGTAATTTCAGTAAATGTACACGAAGAATTAGATCAATTTTACACTTTTATGAAGCAATGTCATATGAAATTCTAGACAAGAATAAGATTATATTGTTTATTTTACTTATCTTTTTATCTTATCTATCAGTTGAAGCTTTGGCAATAATATTTTATATTACAAAATTTGAAAGTAATATTAAAATTTATAAAACTAAAATTATTTTAAAATTATTATTGCAACTTAAGTCAATGTATAAACATAGTATACGAATTGTAATTATTACTTTTACATTGAATTTATCATTAATTTGGTGTCTGCATACTTTAAATTGATCCGATCGATTTATTCTATCTTCTATTTTCTTTTTCACTATTCCAATTAATAATAAATTAAGCGTTTTGTCAATGGCCTGTGACTTGGTGATTATTTTTCCACGTTACAACAGCTATAATTATTTTCATCTACACACTGATAACAAAGCACTCCGCAACGCTGTAATAATTTTTCAATATAGAATCAATTCAACGACACCGTTGTCTACGTTCCTAATTTATCTGAAATTAAATTAATGCTAATGACAGGAAACGCATCCGGACAGTAGTTGTACTTCCATGCATGATAAACATCTGTCTCGTATTTTAGAGAACGAACAACTCTTCTTTCGACTTATTTCAGCGCTACGAATTTGAATGTCTGATATTTGAATTGTCTCTTTAATAAATTGTTTAATACTAACATCGTTTAATTGTTTTGGGTTATAAACGTCATAGGTATTAGATACTTGTAAGGAATTAATGTAATATATCTTCATTAGTCTCGATGAAACACGTGTTGGTGACATCATTGCTGAAATTATCGTGATGATTTCTACACCTACGTATTGTACATTTAACGCACACTTGTCATGCAATGTCCTGCTTCATTCCAACTGTAATATACGAAATTTAGCAATGTTTACATAGCAAGATATTAAATATCGAAATTGTCTTTTATAAATAAAACAGGACGCAGTTATGGTATATAGTTCTAGAGAAAAAGTTTTCGGTTTATAAAATAATTTGATAAAGCAGCCGTATTCGTTAATAGGACTTATTATATATTATACCTTAAAATGCTCTGTGCATTGTTCGATGACATTCAAGTTTTTCACAAAGATAAAACGGAGAAATTCAATTTTTTAGATTCTCTTAATACGTGATTTACTTGCAGACTCAAACATGGACCCTGAGGAGGAATTCTTGCAGATGCATCTTTTGCACAGTTATACTACAAATTCTGCAAGATCTCAAGCTATGTACAAGCTGCTGCTAGATTATCTACGAACCAAGAATTTCCGACACTTCAAGTGTCTCGTCGAGCAAAATTTAAGAAAGCAGCCGTCCGTTATTGATATAAATCATGCTTATGCAAATCGGTCGAGTGAAACCTGCTTGGATGTTGCCTGCAAGAATGGCCTCCCAGAATTCGTGAAATTTCTGTTAGAAAAAGGCGCGAAGATAAACAGAGTGAACGAAACGCATAATCGTGGACCGATCCACTTCGCCACCGAGAATGGCCATACGGATGTCCTTAGTATATTGTTGGACGAACCAACGATAAATGCAAATCTGGAGGCTGGACAGCAAACGGCTCTGCACATGGCGGTGAAGAGGAATGACTTGAATTGCGCGTTGCTGCTTTTGGAAAAAGGCGCCAGCCCCAACATTCCCAATAACAAAGGTTTGACCGCTTTGCATATGGCTGGCATGAAGGGTCAAGAAGACATGGTGAACCTAATTCTGGAGAAAACCAGACACGTTCTTAATTTGGATACTTACAAGGACTATAACAACCAAACGACCAGAGAAGTGTTGGAGAAGAAGCTACCGAATCTTCAATTACCACTTGTCGATAAACGAGGCATAAATATTCACGACCTGAGGTACTATTTAAGCGCTAACGACGAGATCAATTTTCTAAGATGCTTGAAGATGATGCAAGACGACGCGGTGAATGATAAGGCGCAGGATCTGATTGAAATGGCCGTGCAAAAGGACTTGAAGGATGCGGTTGTTACATTGCTGAAAAGAACAAGAGGAATTGGATGTAATTTGGAGAAAGCTGCGAGTTTAGCAATCCAACAAGGCTCACCAGATATCCTTCGTGAATTATTGGAGACTGATGTTAACGTTAACAACAGTTTGTTGTTGGATGCTTGCTTGGAGCTTGGTACACCGGCTAAAGAAGAATCGGGAAACATGGATGAACGTTTAGAATGCTTAAATCTGATTCTGGAAAGAGAAAATGTGGATGTTCGATGCACAGATAGTAAGTATTACATATATATATATATATATATATATAGTCTATATATAAGAATATAGATTTTATATATATATATATAGATTATATAATATAGATTATGTATATATATATATATATAATCAAGTAACACGTCAACTGTAAGAAACAATATTTAAATATCTTCTTTGAGAGTTATACAATATTTAAATATCTTCTTTGAGAGTTATGTACAGAATTGAATTATTCTAAATTGTGATATTTCCGAAATAAGCATGCAGTGTGTATATATACATATATATATATATGGCTGGCATGAAGGGTCAAGAAGACATGAACCTAATTCTGGAGAAAACCAGACACGTTCTTAATTTGGATACTTACAAGGACTATAACAACCAAACGACCAGAGAAGTGTTGGAGAAGATATTATATATATATATATATATATATATGTATATATACACACTGCATGCTTATTTCGGAAATATCACAATTTAGAATAATTCAATTCTGTATATAACTCTCAAAGAAGATATTTAAATATCGTATAACTCTCAAAGAAGATATTTAAATATCGTATAACTCTCAAAGAAGATATTTAAATATTGTTTCTTACAGTTTACTTGACGTGTTTAATAACAATGTTATGTAAATATATATCTATTTCTTTTCGCAAGTTCCTAAATAGTTTCTCGCTTCACCTGAAAAAATTCGTTTCAATTGTGTTCACTTGCAAAATATATGTACGATATATTTGTTTCTATGGTTATTTCATACTTATTTATAACTGAAAGGAGAGAAAACGATAATAAAGATGCTTATGACGCATGTTTAAAAATGTGTACAGGCAAAGGAAATACTCCACTTCATTATGCAGCCAGGGCTGATTGTCGCGAGGCAGTGACACTGTTACTCGAGAAAGGAAGCTACATCGGTCATATGAATAATTTTGGTGTTCCACCAGTTGCCGATATTTCCATATCCACTCTGTCTCAGTACTTCGACAGCTGCATACAAGCTAAGAAAGAACGAACAAACGAATATACAATTGAATTTGACTACAAATGTTTAACGCCTCACGATAGCTACAATTGGACGAGAAATATCACGATTAATCAAGGGAAACGGGAAATGGACGTTTTTCGATACATTGCTAGTAACAGTGGCCTAAAACATATATTGAAGCATCCTCTGTTGTCTTCCTTTTTGTACCTAAAATGGCATCGGATCAGATATATCCTGTATCTAAACTTCGCCTTTTACATTTTTTTCTATCTTCTGTTGAACACGTACATTTTGCAGATCACTTACGCCGCGACAGATTCGCAAATACCCGCGAATTCCAGCGAGTCAGTCGATAAAGATATAAAAGAATCAACTTCCATTTACGTTCTGCGAGTGCTGACCGGTGTCGCGACAGTTTTGCTTGCGTTCAGAGAGATCCTTCAACTACTTTCATCGCCGTGTCACTACGTGTCCAGTTTAGAGAACTGGATCGAGATTGCATTGATAGTGCTAGGATTTGTTATGTTAAACAATGCCTCTACGCAGGCTGCGGCTATCGCGATATTATTATCGGCCTGGCAGATGGTGATTTTAATTGGCAAGCATCCTCGAATGTCCACCGGTATCGAGATGTTCAAAACAGTGTCTTTCAACTTCGCGCGTTTTCTACTGCTTTATGCATTTCTCATCCTAGCGTTCGCGTTTGCTTTCTTCACGCTTTTCAAGGATGCATCCGACAGCAATTTCCCAGATCCTGGACATTCCCTGTTCAAAACGATCATCATGCTTACCGGCGAATTCGACGCCAATGATATTCCTTTCGTGTCGCATCCGATTCTCAGCCATCTTGTCTTCGTACTGTTTGTCTTTCTCATCGCTATAGTTTTGTTCAATTTACTAAACGGTTTGGCAGTCAGTGACACGGCAGAGATCCTCGGAAAGGCGGAATTAATCGGACTAATTTCTAGGATACAAGTCCTTGCTTATATCGAAAATCTGGCTGTTCGAGCACCTTTCGTATACAGGGCACAATGTTCGATTTGTTGCAGCTACTTGCATAGCTGGAGGTACAATCCTTTAGCGTTTCTCGTTCAAAAAGTTCTCCTGTTTCCCAATTACTTGATCGATGGTAAATTGAGCGTGAAACCGTACGATATCTTGGAAGCATATGGAAACAAATTGTATCGCAATGTCAAGTCCAATAAAGGCTCTAGAGATAAAGTGTTCTCTAATTTCAAAATGGATCCGCATATCACGAAACAGGCTAAAGATGTTCTAACAAAAAGAGGTCGGGAATCAGACAATGAAAAAATGTTTAGCAAATTGGAGAAGCTGGAAAAAAGACTCGCGACGATGGAAATTATTTTGGGTTCCGTTAAACAGAAGATTGAGAATAATAATTTTAATGTTGAAGAAGCTATAGATAGAAATTAAAATATTTATTGTTCTTCCAGATCTACTAACTTACTGTAACAACGATTGAACGTGTTAATTTTTAGCTGTAACTATATTGAAAGGACTGTATTTTTATATCTATGTTACCAACCAAGTGTTTGTTGTAATATTTTCTATTATATTTAATAAACTATTTAGTAAAACCGGTCAACATCTTTTATACATGATTAAAAACGCTTTTATAGAGTCAATGTTAAGACTGAATCATACAGCTTTAATCCATTCAATCTTCAAATATTCTGCGGCGGACGAAGAAAGCAGACATTTTACTTCATAAGATCGAGATTAATATTACGAGTGTTACAATCGTAATATATATTTTCCTCTTGATACATGTAAATATTTACAAATATCTACGAAAAATATCTAAAATTGTCTAAGATTGACAAGTAGTAAGAGTTAGAGTAACATCGAGTCATGCACGAATCTGATTCGTAATTTAGGCTGAATGGATTAAATATCGCCTTTTTAATAACGCATAATGTCGAAATAGTTTTTTAAACTTTCTTCACTTGTTAAATATAGGAGATTTAACATTTATTAAATATAGAAGATTATTCTTCAAAAATAAAATTATTATAAAAATATTTTTTTATTAAATTGTAAATCTTTTTCACGTTTATAAAATATATTTTTATTTTTTAAGTGTACAAAATAGTCTTTATTTTAGTGATTTACACGATTTTCAAAAAATTCATTCAAAGTGAATTTAAATAATTTAAATGAAACATGTAATGCATAAATAAATTAAATTTTGTTCACCTATAAATTATAATTATATAATTATAATACTATGCTATTAACTTTTGTGGACGTTTCTATATGACGGCAATTTGAAAAGTTTAAGGATCAATATAGATTCTAGACTGATCGAATAATAGATTTGATATATTATCTAACAACGATCTTTTCAAATCGCCGTTACATTTGAAATAAATATTATGCAAAATATGTGTAACTCTACAATGTTAGATTAATCAAAAGCTACGGATATACCTATGGCTGTATAATCTTCTGCTGAGTGTTTGAGTATTTAACCGGAAACATCCTCTTGCATTGTCTTTTCTCTTCCACGTCGTATCAAAATATCGGTATAAAATAAATTGAAATCTAGCCTAATTAAAAAAAAAAAACAATAAAATATAATGACAATGTTGAAAAGTTTCATTTTTTATTCATATAAAATATAAAGCATAAAATATGTAGTACTTCGTAAAATGCAACAATGGCAGAGTAATTTTTTTAATAAAAGAATAAAACATTTTTCTCAAAAACATTTTATTCTTTATTGTGATTTATTTTTTCATAATGAATCGTACTTTATTCATTGGTACTGCATTTCCTACGCATATCTTGTAGTACAAATATTTATGAATTCTACGATGAAACTTACCTACAAAAGACATTAAGAAGTTTTTCATTGTTGTTGTCACATCCTAGATCACATATTCTATCTAAAAGACGAATTAATACTTGAGTAAATTTCTCATCCAACGATATGATAGTTTCTTCAAAACTGGCTGCATTCTCTTTGTACATATCTCCATCTTCGTCCTAAGAAATCATAAAAATATATAGTACCATTAATTTTATATTTTATTTTAATAAAGTATACGAGACCTTTTGTAAAATTAAGATTAAGAAGCATACATTATAAAAAATGGATATAATGTATACAATGATGTTTGAAAGACATTTATAAAATATATCATTACAGAGAAAGTAAATGTATCATATTACTTAAATATAATATACCTGTAGTTGAAATAAAAATAATCCTGCTAATTACAAATGTGATTTTATGATAAAAAGTTATAATTCGTAATATGATTCGTAGTATCATGCTTATACAATCATGATTTTAAATATTACATACTATTGACTATTTGTATCAAAAGGAAATAAATATTCAGAAACACTATTGATGGCTACGAAATCTAACTTGCATGCATTCCATAGGAAACAAATTTTGAAATTAGTGAAATTATCACTTAACTTTTTATTTATACATATATAATCACTATTATTATGTATTATTGTATATCATGTACAAATAAACAATATTTAATACAAAATCTGCATGCAATATTACTATTTATTGAAGTATTATATATTTATATATTAACTTTGAATTAAATTATGATATATGATGGCAAAAGATACATATAGTTATTTAATTATAAGAAAAGATGTTATATATTCAATGAATTTTAAGAAATTTACATGCAATAAAAATTATAACTAATGTATTTGTTTTACTTTATGCAAATTTTCTAAAATTCATTAAATATATATAATTTTATAATGGAACAATTAATTCTAATAGTAAAATTTTGTTATTGTTATTACGATGATTATATGAATGTTAATAATGATAATGTTATTATAGTATTACCTGTCATAGTACAAGTTATATATTATTATATACAAAAAAAAAAAGATAAAAATATTCTTTTTACTAGTGATTGAGAAGCATTAAATTTAATATTTTACACAAAAATCAAACTATCCTACATTCTTTTGTATTGTTAAAAAAATTCGAATGAAAAAAAAATTTAAATCTATATTTTCTTTTACATTGCTTAAAAAATCTAAATAAGAAACTTCAATTTTCTTATTTATCATTGAAACTTAAATTATCTTATGTATTATTTTCCAATTTCGATTCAGTTTGTATTGTATCTATAAATCATGCGAATTTGAGTCTTATATACCATATGAACGTGATTTGTAGAACAATGTTTATTCTCTAAAAAAAAAAAGCTTCATGATACTAATGCTACACAGATGCATGGAAGCGAAGTTATAATTTTGGGGATATACCTCAGAATCATAGACATCTTCCTGATAGGCACCAATCATGGACGTCAATTCGGCGTCAATGTAGTATGGACTCATACGCTTAACATTAGTAAAATATTAAAATTCAATTTACTACCAAACCGTTTTATTTTCTGTTTTATGTATGTTACGAATGTTTAGTATGAAATTTACTAAAATATGATTATAAAATAACAATTATATGTTAATAATAAACACATCATGCAGATCTTTCATAGTCCTGATATTTTTAAATCTGCATCATATAATGCATTTTGTATTATTTTCAACAAAAATACCAAACTCAATGCCAAACTCAATTATTATTATTTATTTCTATACGATAATTTTATAAAAAATATTTGTAATGCCTATCTCACATGCCTATCGCCCTTTGTAGATATCACTGATCAACAAAGATATTCAAAAGAATCAGAATCAAAGCGAAGAATGCAACTTAGACAAACTTTTATTATTATATTTTATGTATATCGATTACACGATACATATATTGTTACATATACACGATTATGTAACAATATAAGATTGCCTTTTCTAGTTTTCTATATTTATATTTGTACACGAAGATCGTAACGCTTACCTCCATAAAATTGCAAAACTCAAGACAAGCAGAACAAATGCCTGTTATACAACCCAAAAGATCAGGATCTGTTAACATGCACTCCTTCAAATAACTATCTTGCAAATCTTGATGTACACTTAAGACATCATCCACGTTACTGACCTATGCATTAAATTTAAATACTTCAAATTTGATAAAATTTAAATTTATTGAAATAAAAGTTACTATAATACAGAATCGTACTTTACTCATTTTACTTATAAAAGTAAGCCAATTTGGTTCTATAACTTCAACCATCATATAATATGCTAAATGTTGAATGCAATCCAGCATTCTTTGTCTCAAAGAAAATGCTTGTCTATACGACATTGCTACATTATGAGTAAAAGTTTTTGCAATTTTATTGCTTACCCATACTCTGGAAAAGAAAAATATGAAATCAAAATAATACAAAATTTATTTTATTGTTATGCATGAAATTTTTAATCCATGGAAATATTAGATAAAAATTCTGAGCAATTAAAAAATTATATAATAACCTGCACAAACGTCTTTCAATATATTTGCAATAAAATAAGTGTCTGAACAGCATTTGATAACAAGCTATAGCTTTTCTGTTGAGTATCAAAGAAACAGGCCATTTAACATCATAATTAAATACAAATGCTTCCAAACCAGTTAAGGTCTTATCAGTTTGAGAAGAATACTCTAAAACAAAAATTTTCATTACAAATAATATCAAGAAATTGGAGAAAAGAAACTAGAAAAATATACCTTTTTCTTCTCTAGTTTGGATAGAAAGTATTCTAAACATTTGAAATTGAAGATCGTAAGGTAAAAGTTCTGGTTTTAAATCATCCTTGTATGGATCTGAATCTGCAGTAGACATACGCAATGCAACTTCAAGAAGAGATGCTAATCGATGAATAACAATATCATACATGTTTTTATTTAATTCAGTTTCACAAAGATTCATAAATTGAACCTAGAATAAAATGTCGTTATAGAATATTAGATATTAGATGTATTAATATATCAATGAAATATTTTATTATATAAGCTTACTACAAAATCTCCCTGTGCAAGAAGAAAATAATTTTTTACACTACGAAGCCGACCCATTAAATCATTTTCATGAATAAGAACTTCCAATAGGGTCTTTGCAGCTTCGGAATATGCTCTATCAATAGTAGCTATATATTTTTGTCCTTGATGTTGATAAATTAAAGGTTCTTGTTTTCCCCATTGAACAATTTTACCTATATATAAGTGTAAAAATTTTTTATGATTTTTTTGGAAAATGAATAATAATGCTTGATTAATGCTTAATTAATAAGTATTACATACCACATTGTCTTATTACATTAAAGTATTTTCCAGATCTCATAATTGTTTGTGCCTGCTCATTAAGAAATGTAGGAGTTCTTTCTGGTCTCATAGTGTACCTTTTTTCCCAGTAATCTGCAGAATAATCTATAGGTAATTCCTCTCTATGAATTAATTCATTATCTTCTACAAAAAACTGAAATTATAAGAGAATTTATTGATTAGATTAAAACGAAATAAATAGTTTAGACATGAGTATATTAATATATTTTATCTACTATTCTATCCTTACCTCTTCATACGGGTCACATATCACTCCTTTATATACCCATTTTTCTAATATTTGCATATATGGAACACTTGCCGTTTGTATAAGGAACAAACATAATTCTTTAAACTTTGCTTCTCCACTAATATTATTTGCTTGTTCGTGCAAAAGACTGAGCACTTTACCACCTTTTGCATTCGCCTAAAACGAAATATATTTTTACGTCAATTTACGTTACCTCATTTTATAGTCAGCTCATTGTACTAAAATAGTAGAAAAATAGAAAGGAAGATCACAACTAACTTTACATATAGTCGATGTAATTTGAGAAAGAATAGACATTGCGATCATAGTTGGTTGAATATAAAACCACAACTTTTGCAAATTTAATTTTCCTCGTACATGTTCCATTTCCAACTGTACAACAAATAACTAAAAAATTTTAAATATAAAATAAATTCTTTATAAGTAATTTGATTACAATCATTTTAAAATAAATTACAGAAGCATATTAATTTTATATTATTATACATACCAAATAATCCTTTAGTAAACTTTTTATAGCTCCCCTCAAAGCATGATTTACTTGACCATCTTCTGCTAAAACCTTTTCTTCGACAAATCTAGCTGTCATAGAATAATGTGATGCAAGAGGTAATATTTGTTGTGTCAATTGTTTGTAAGATATACCTAAAAATTACAATGTTATGAAAGTGAATGAGCAAATTATGCACTTAACTATTATAAAATTATTTTTATTTCTTCTTACAAACATCTGGAGATATATTAAATGTCTTCACTGCATGCGGACTTATCAAAGGTTCAGAAACAATATAAGTTCCATCTATACCTTTCAAACAATATAAGATATCCCAAAGTAATATAGATTCTTGAGAAATTATCGGTACAACCTCTGTAAATATTTCGTCTCTAATTAAACTAATAATATTAATTTTTTATATTCATCTTAAGCGATACTTACTTTGGCATGGCATCACATTTGGTTCATTATAAAAATCCCATGTTATTCTAGGCCTCTCATAAACCCAATTATGTTTTATAACAGATGATTCTATTTTCTTTGTAATTGCACATACTTGTTTATTTAATTTCTTTTCTCCTTCCACAGCGGCTTTAATCACATTTTTACAAATCTATATTGTATATAATACAATGTAAGTTAGTTAAAAATAAAATATTTCTTAAATCAGTAATTAAAAAATTTAAAAAACCTGTGGTAAATCCTCCGTAGTAATAGCAGCATTTTTTGTAGAAATTGATGATAAATTTGATGCTTCTTTAGCCAAATGATACTTCAATTCTTTATCTTCAGATATAAGTTCTAATAATTGAATGAATAAACCTAACAAATCTATCCTATAAAAAAGGATGATATTATTTTAATATTATCTCTTTTTAAACTCATGTATGTATTTATGATAGTAACTAACTTCTTTGCTTTTAATTCTTCATACTTTTGAAGAAATAATTCAGGAACAGGAGACTTTTTTGCTAAGTTACGAATAGAACTTTGTGATGCAACAATAGCTAAAGCACTTGCACTCGTTGGTATACCTTCTTTTTGTAATTTCTCTACATGTTTTTCTGGTGCAGATGATGATCTAATTATAAAGAAAATGATCACTTAAAATGGGCAATCTAAATATTAATATATTTAAATTATAAGTACATAACTGTGCAATTAATAAATATAAAATAAACTTTCCAAATTTATTGATGAAAAATCAATAAAAATCAACACAAAAAAAAATGTTTCATCTACTTACCCGAGTAATTCAATTAATTCAACCACTAAATGATGTAATTTAAATTCACTCATTTTGTTTATACCAATAAATATTTGACATTCTTTTAAAACATGCTTATTTCTGTTGTACCATTATAATTGCAGCCGAAATTGCTAGAGCTTCTCTAGCGTATTTGAATTTAAGGAAATGATATTTCAGTGATCATTTAAAATATTTGTTTATCCTGATCATTGGTTACAAATGAATTAGGTTATGTTAAGTAGAAAGGAACGCGAATTAAATGAGAGAATATCTCTCCATGTTTTCCATATTAAATAAAAAGCAACGCTCTATAAATATTACTTCGTGTAAATATTAATTTAATTTTCATAAATACGAATTACGCGTTGCAAATTATATCAGATTTAAATTCATCAAATCTACATCAATTTGTATCGACTGGCCAATAACGTGCGTGCATTTAAAATTTTCAATCAGTATTGCAGCAGTTTCTATATTTTCGTGTTACGTGTTTAAATAGTTATTCACAAGTGAATTAAATTTTATTTACAAATGAAATAAATTATAAATTATAACAACTAAGGAAGATGTACTTAAAAATTTTTACTATTGATATACTTACTTACGTAATTCGATAAAAATTATTTAAACTAACATTACTTTTAACGAATAGCGTGTTTATAATATTTTTTCTTAATTGCATTTTACATCACGTATAATTGTATATCATGTAACAAGTTCATGAATCTACGTCTTCCTCAAACGAAGGAGGAGTGAGAAACATCATTTCATAAAAGAAAGATTTCTCATATTCCTCACGAAGAATGGCTGTTTCATTTTCATCTACAGGCGATGATAAAACATTTGTATGTAGTTGCGAAGTCGCTTGAAATACGTACTTGTTAGAAGGAATTCTAAAATTATTATATGAAAAT
Source organism: Tetragonula carbonaria (assembly GCA_032399595.1). Lineage (NCBI taxonomy): Eukaryota > Metazoa > Arthropoda > Insecta > Hymenoptera > Apidae > Tetragonula > Tetragonula carbonaria. The sequence goes on along the minus strand of JAUCRC010000002.1, from coordinate 2,977,088 downwards.
TTTACAATACATTTATTATTTTACGAGTCTAACTTTTTATTTTTGGAGATTAATATCCTGGATTAATATATCAATATCACACGATACCTGGAATTTATATTTAAAATATTCGAAGAGAACATATTTTTACGTCGAATAACATCGTTATTAATCGGAGTAATATTATTGTCTGTGGCTACGTTACAATTTTCTTTCATATCAGTGTCGATATGATTAAATTGCGTAACATTCATATCATTCGATGGCTGCATAGATTTTATACAATTTGCATCTTTTTTAAATCTTTTGATGATATTCTCAGTTCCCACGTCAATTACGGGCCTTTTTCTCCTTAATAAATCCGCACTTCGATAATTTATATTTGCTCTGTGGTACTCCTTAGAGTGTCTGAATTCAAGGAAACAAAACGAAAATTATCAGAATGTGAAAAGCCCGCAGAGTGATAGAATTTCTCTTACGACAGCAGATTTTTCTCAATTTCTGATTTTATCTTGTTGAAAAATTGATCGTCATCGTCTGTAGTTACAGTCGCAGTTGGGACACTTGCTTTTTTATTTAAATCTTGCCTGGTTATGTTGTCAGAGCACATAATCCCTACAAACAGAATAAAATACAAATGTCAAAAAGTTGTTCGAATTAACAAGTAAGAATTAAGGTTTTCTAAAATTTTACTCGAGCTAAGCCTTTTTAAGTCCATCACACGACTCTGTTCGTCGAACGTAGCAGCATTATCACGCATTGCAACGCCGTTTGAATTTCAATTGTTCGAATTCATACGTATGCCGCGCTACTCTGTTGTATATTCTGCATGACGTAATTCGTGGATAAAAATGATAATACCGAGCGTTACATTTGTAATTTATATACAATTTATATATATATATTTGCAATTTATATTTATATATTTATGTGCAAGATCTTTCTCACAAATGAAGCCACACTGACTTTAAATGATTTCGAATGATGAATCACGTAGTACGTACGACTACATATATATCGGAAAAGGAAGATTTCAAATCTCTATTTCTTCTGAATTTGACAAAAATTTACACGCGATGCGAATGATATTATCGTTTTATTTTATCTCATGAAACTTTCGTCCTATCGTGTGTAAAACTATGATCTCGTTCGATCGTACGAAAGCCTCAGTTACATTAACATTTGTACAGACGAGAATAATATTTTTCGTTTCGCCTATTCTTTCGTTTACGCGGCAAAACAATTATTTCTAATAAAAAAAAAAAAAAATGTATTCACGCCATTGTTTCTTGTTTGTACTTGCAACTTAATTTTATTCTAACGCAGCCAAATGAACGATACGACTTCGTCTGATTTTTGTACGTTTGAAATTTATTCGTATTTACTCGTACTGTAGTTGCGCGATTGAATACGTGCCGTTTGCACGAGAAAAGAAAAGAAAAGAAAAAAAAATAAATAAATTACGCGACAAACGAATATCACGGGTCTTTTGCACTTTAGTTGCGCGCGTTTTTGTTGAAATTAATTAAAATGTGAAGATATGATATTCGAGCGTGACCACTGACTGTGCAAAATGCGCGGAATAGCCGTTCGACGTTCAAATCATTTCTTCTAGGTTAGCCGAGTTTCGTCAGATTGCTCGGTGTACGCGACAAAGGTTATAATCCTAATCTTAAGAAAGTTTTTAACTTAGATCGTAGCGGCAAGCACCGACGTTTAACACGAATAAGGACGCGAATGTGAAACGATGCGCTTTGCGACAGCGGTGAATTTCAAGGTTCTGCCCGTTTTACGGCAACGTATGACAAACGTCCGATCGTTCTGCAGAAATCATTGGCCAGGCTACGAGGAACTATCGGTGCGACCGCAATCTCGAAGAACAAAGCTTTGCGAATATCACGGAACATTCGCCAAAAGTATCCACGTGCGTCGACAAACCGCAGCTATTATCTGCGTTAGATCATTTGCCACTAAACGATACAACGACAAAGATTCGTCTAAGTAAATTTCTTTTTCCCGTTCTAAAAGTCTTTCCTTCTTGATCGTTTTAGATTATGTTCATCTTAAAAAATAAATGCAACTCTATGTTTTTTTTTTTTTTTTGTAATAAATAACACTGAAATAGCAATTGTAATTTTCACATGCCTGTTTTTTCAGACAATGATTTTATTTAGTGTTGTACGTTATAAATTGCACAAATTTTTATTCTTATATAAATTTACAAGTTATTAAATAAATAACGTATCTTATTTGGTAACAGTAATAATGAAGATGATATCGGTGATCCAGCTTCGTTACCAGCGACGGTGGTTGTACCAGAAGTATGGCCCCATGTTCCTGTTATAGCAATCAATAGAAATCCAGTGTTTCCAAGATTCATAAAATTAATAGAGCTTAGTAATCCAATTCTCATAGATTTAATTCGTAGAAAGGTTAAATTAAATCAGCCATACGTTGGAATCTTCTTAAAGAAAACAGAAGAGTAAGTAACTTAAACGTGTATTTTAATTGACAAATAAGGAACAAATATCATTGTTATGTTTAAACTTAATCATTTTGGTAGAAATGAAGCGGAAATAGTACAAAATTTAGATGACATTTACCCTATTGGAACATTTGCACAGATACATGAAGTACAAGATTTAGGAAATCGGTTGAGACTAGTTGTAATGGCACATAGAAGAATTAAGATTGTTGGTCAAATCTTAGAAGAACTTCCAAAACCTACTCAGGGTAAGATTAGTTAAACATTTACAATATGTATAAGGCGTGTAAAAAGTCTCAACTGAATATTTTTTATAAACATTGATAATATGCATTTCTATGAAACATAAGGATAAATGGAAATCTATGAGTGGGATGATTACATGTACAAGTGAGCGTGAGTAAAAAAAGATTTTTCATCAAATATTTTTTAAAATTTGATGAAATTATCTAATTTGTACATGTTGTACTACGCAAAAATAAAACTGATGTTCCCTCTTTTAACAGTTTTAGTTTAAAAGCTAAATAGGCGGCGGAATAGCAATTTCTTGATGTAACTGCGAAAATTGCTAATCGCGCTGTTTTATTTTTTTGTCGATAAATGCCGATCGGCGCCATTGCTTTTCATGTTGTAATTAGAAAAGAAAGCTTCAATATGACTGACGCTCTACAATCGAAACCGAGCACATTTTAAATTGAACATCACGACCAAACGCTGTGGCATTATTCGATACAAATTTGAACAGTACGATGGTGCTGCGTGGTACTAAAACAATTAAATACCAATTCATGTTTGTGTAGACGATTCAGGTGGCAAAGCAAGCCGTAGATTGTTAATCCGTAAAAAAACGGAAAACAAAATACCAGAACTAGTACAGAAGATTGAAGAAGTTAATACTTCTGAAAATAAAATAATAGAAGGAGCACAGGAGAAAGTTGAAGAAAAAGTAAATCCTTCAACAGATTCAACAGCTCAAACTGGCAATCCTCAGCCTTTGTTAATGGTAGAAGTTGTAAATATTACTCACGAGAAGTTCAGGCAAACTGAGGAAATTAAAGTAAGCTTATATAATATTTCTTATTTTCTGACTATCATGTATTAATATATCACAGATAGTATAATATAATATATATATAGAATTATAATAAAGTAATAATAAATTACCAGGCTTTGACACAAGAATTAATTAAAACAATTCGGGATATAATAAGTATGAATCCATTGTACCGTGAGTCTTTACAACAAATGTTACATCAAGGGCAGAGAGTTGTAGATAATCCCGTTTATTTGAGTGACTTGGGTGCAGCTTTAACAGGAGCAGATGCACAAGAATTGCAACAAGTATTAGAAGAAATGGATGTGAGTAATTGTATCTGTTGTCATTAAAATTAATTGTTTAAACAACTAAAATAACAATTTTATTTATAGATTTCAAAAAGATTAAGATTATCGCTAGCACTTTTAAAGAAAGAATATGAACTAAGTAAACTTCAACAAAAAATTGGTAGAGAAGTTGAAGAAAAGGTTAAACAACAGCACAGAAAATATATTCTTCACGAACAATTAAAAGTCATTAAAAAAGAATTAGGTCTTGAAAAAGATGACAAAGATGCTATAGGAGAAAAATATAGAGAACGTATAAGAGAGAAAACAGTTCCAAAAGCAGTGATGGATGTGCTTGAAGAAGAATTAAATAAATTAAATTTTTTGGAGAGTCACAGTAGTGAATTTAAGTATGTATTATTTCTGTAATCTGCATTTATAAAATTTTAACATACAGGATGCCGAAAATTGTAATATAACCAACTAAATAGTGATTCCAGTAGAATCATTTTACATGCAACAGTAGATCGAAAAAACCATTTTCTCATTTAAAACTTCGTTTTCGAGGAAATTTTAATTTTAAAATTCAATACACTTGTACCATCCAGTTCTTAATTGAACATTTATTCAAACTTTATTTTCTCCAAAACGAAACTTTAAATGAAAAAATGCTTCATGACCCAGTCAGTTGTGTTATTTTTGCATCATGACCCAGTCAGTTGTGTTATAATTTTTGGTACATGAACATAAACAAAATATTATTTCCATGTCAAGTAATTAAACTAATTTTTAATTTGTTAGTATAATTTTATTTCCAGTGTGACGAGAAATTACTTGGATTGGCTTACATCTATGCCATGGGGTGTAACTAGTCCAGAAAATTTAAATCTTCAGCAAGCAATTGAAATTTTGGATAAAGACCATTATGGAATGGAAGATATAAAAAAACGAATCCTAGGTAATTGAATTTTTAATGAATGATTCCATTTATTAAAACGTATTTATTTTTTATTGCTCTTAATTTTAGAATTTATTGCTGTTAGTCAACTGAAAGGTTCGACACAAGGAAAAATATTATGTTTTCACGGGCCACCAGGTGTTGGAAAAACATCAATAGCCAAATCAATTTCTCGTGCACTTAATAGAGAGTACTTTAGATTTAGTGTCGGTGGAATGACAGACGTTGCAGAAATCAAAGGTCATAGAAGAACTTATGTAGGGGCTATGCCTGGTAAAATTATTCAGTGTTTAAAAAAAACCAAAACTGAAAATCCACTTGTTCTCATCGATGAAGTTGATAAAATTGGAAAGTGTGTATCTACGAATTTTTACATACAAATTATAATTACAATTTACTTATATTTATTTTGATATTTAGCAATTTGATATAAATATAAGCCTTTTTTTTATTAGAGGCCATCAAGGTGATCCAGCATCAGCCCTTTTGGAAATGTTAGATCCAGAGCAAAATGCAAACTTCTTAGACCATTATTTAGACGTTCCTGTTGATTTGTCAAAAGTACTTTTCATCTGCACGGCAAATGTGATCGATACGATTCCAGAACCTTTAAGAGATCGTATGGAAATGATAGATATGTCAGGTTATGTCGCAGAAGAAAAACTTGCTATCGCTAAACAATATTTAGTACCGCAAGCGATGAATGATTCAGGCCTCACTAATCAACAGATCACTATAAATGATAATGCGCTTCATTTGTTAATTAAATCTTACTGTCGAGAATCGGGAGTAAGAAGCCTTCAGAAACACATAGAGAAAGTTAATCGAAAAGTTGCGTTCAGAGTGGTTAAAAAAGAAACAGAAAAAGTAGATGTAACTGAGCACAATTTACAAGACTTTGTAGGAAAACCCGTGTTTACACATGACAGAATGTATGAAATTACGCCTCCTGGAGTCGTCATGGGTCTTGCATGGACAGCTATGGGAGGTTCTACTTTGTTCATCGAAACAAGAGTGAGGAAACCTTCTATAGGAAAGAAATCAGAGGGTACCTTAGAATTTACCGGCCATTTAGGTGATGTGATGAAAGAATCTATTCACATAGCTATGACGGTTGCAAGAAACTTTATGTCTCAACAAGATCCATCTAATACTTTTCTGACCGACTCTCATCTACATTTACACGTTCCTGAAGGCGCTACACCGAAAGATGGTCCCAGCGCAGGTATCACGATCGCAATAGCATTGATCTCGCTTGCTAAGAATCAATCAATTAGACAAAACGTTGCGATGACTGGTGAACTAAGTCTCATGGGTAGAGTTCTTCCTGTTGGTGGTATTAAAGAAAAGACGATTGCTGTGAGTATAAATAAAATAAACATTTCATTAAGTATATCATGTCTTCTAATATATGTACTTTTCTAATTTTCTAGGCAAAACGAGTTGGTGTAAATTGTGTAATTCTACCTGAAGAAAACAAAAAAGATTACAATGATCTTCCTAAATACATTACAGACGGTCTGGAAGTCCATTTTGCCTCGACTTTCGAAGATGTATATCGCATATGTTTTGCACCACAGCAAGAAAGTGATACTGTTCATCATGAAAAATCTTTAAATTTTAACATTTCATCGTCACAAAGCGCACCACTTTTAGGTAAAAGTACTGACTGAATTATTTAAGAACTAAGTACTTACGCATTGTAAAGATTGATTATCGTACGATCTTATATATGTTAGAATATTCATTTAAAATCAGATTTGAAAATAATTGAATCTATTCTATATTGTTTTATATAGAATCATTGAAATAAAAGTACAGAAAGCTAATATATCTAAGTTTAAAAAAAGAAATTAAAAATTTCACGAAAATTAATCTCATTAGTTGCAATTTCATATCACTTTTTAAATATCAAAATAAAGATTACCAAGGGAATTAAAATTTTTGCTACTGTCAAAATATATATTAATATCTTTTTTTAAATAAACAATTTAAAAAATATTGTACATATAAAATAATATTCTTTCTTTATTGTCACGTATTATAGCTGTAATAATAATGGAATTAACTTTCATATGATGTAAGTCTTGTCCGTGTGCAGAGTAAAATTTGCATTGTACAGTGTTATTTGCTACACAAATAAAAACGATGTACATAATTCATAGAAGTGCAAAAAACCAAAAATTTTTAATTAATAAAAAAAATATATTTCTATAAATATGTTTTGCTGATATTCCAATTTAAGAAGAAGCTGTGAATACAGTTGCATTTTTTTAATTATTTATACATAGTAGATAACTATTTTTAGAAAAAGACTATACAAAAAAGAAATACTATATTAATACTATATTAATTAAACTACTGTACAATTTGTTGAAATAAATAAATTATACAATTTAATATTTTATTCAAAAGTAATTTTATGAATTATGAATTAACTTGGAACTTCCATTTTACTCAATCTAATTATGAAATCACACAGTCTCATTTGAACTTGGATTTCTATTGGATTGTTTGTAACATAAAAGCCAGGTACACCAGCTTTTTCTAAAATACTTTGTTGATCCGCCACTTTCTGATCTAATTGAAGGACTAATTTCATATCCATTTGCTTAAGTTCTTCTTTGTGTTTTTTACATAATGTTGCTTTTATTGCTGCTCTTTCTTCATCTGTATACATTGACGATAATGATTCTTGCATTTCAATTTTCTGTTGATTCAAAAGCTGAAGACGTTGTTGAAAAAGATGTTTCTCTGTAACATGCTGTATCTCCATTAATCCCTTAACAATTTCGAATATTGTATCATTTAACAGAGAATTGGCTAAACCAGATAACAATTCATAGGGAAGACGCATTTGATATTTTGGAGGAAGTTCGCCAGCCATGTGTTGGAGTTGTTCCACCAAAAAATACAGTTTCCTTTGAAGATCTTGTGGGGTTGGAGTAGTAATATCCATTGCTTCGTCACAAAAAAACTACAAAATTTAAGTAAAATATGGATTATATGTGTAAAATATAGATTTATGTAGTAGTATTTACCACGTTTACATATTAAAAAATAAAAATGAGGTTAGGCGAAAATATTTCGTTTTATTAAGGCTACTCTAATAAAATTGCAATAATTTTCTAACTAAAAAAAATAATATATAATCAAAGTATTAAAAATGTTACTTTATTAAAATATTTACCTAAAGTCTTGTTTACAATGAACACTGTACAGGAAATGTAATATACTTTCCATCTTTTATCGCATAATGTGAACGCTGTATAAATCTTATCAGTGTATGTAGATCTATGTGACGTCATGCGGCCTCTACGGTACGGAATTGGCAACTCTGTTTAATACATGCATAAATCATGCTAAAAATAATTCTTGGAAATAAAGTATTAAACATTTTGACACTTTTGAATGCCGCAGCTTACATTTTTAAGATATAAACATTAAATTTCCAAGTTTCTCTCAATCGTTATAGATATATAGATTTAAAAATAATTTTGATTGGTTATTTGACAACACTGTTGCGTAAGTTTTCCAGATCCTCCTGCGAAGGTACCATAAGTAAATCATATGTAAATGCACGTACGTGTAATTGTGGTGAGATCCGCAGTTCGTGGGAGGTTTCTGGAGTCAGGTGAGGGCGAATGTCGAATTTTATTACCGTGGGTCGGAGATGCGCGTGTCAAAAGACCGCGGGAAAATGAATAATGACGAAGCGGCCAGGAAGTGAAAAATGATCGAAGCAAAATGAGGAGGACGTACAACGCTGCAGCAAATGTCCGAACGACCGATTGTCTTGAACAAACAAGACGTTTGCATAAGTAATATAAAACTATAGTAACATCAGAAATTACTTTTTTTTTTTTATTATTTATTTCAACATTATATATTTCAAGGATTCAATTTGTTCGATACTGTTGGAACATCCATGTTCACCTTGTGTTAACATAACCTCACTTACTCTTACACCATGATCTTCCATTGGCGCGCTTTTACGCGTGTATAGTTTACTTTCATTAGTTAATCTTCTCTGTAAAAAATTATATTATCAATGTGCATGTAAATAAATTTCTATCATGTTGTGTGAACATTCATGTTTGTTTAATTATTTAATATGAATAAATTATATATAAAAGAAATTTATATAAATATACTTCTATGTTGCAAAGTTTTATTAATTAACGGTTATAATCATACTTATATATTTCAAGTATTTTTTTAAAGTTTTTTAATGATTGGTATTAATTCAATAAGATCATTGTTATTCATAATAACATTTCACCCTGAAATTTTGTTATTTTCTTTTAAAAATTAAATTGAATTTTTAAGAGTCTTTATAATGAATTAATGACCAGGATTATGTTTAATTAATAGGGGTATAACAGATATTGCCAAGAGGTTAGATGAACAAAAGAGTCGTGCATTAACAATAACAGATTTATTTACTCCTTCAGGGGAGACATTACGGGTGAAGCTTAAAGATTATTGTGTAAGGTTAATAACTAAAGATCCTGTTGAATATGCACGTAAAATTGAAGAGTTACTATGGAGAAAAGCATTTTATGATATTGTTTATGCATCTAAAAAATTACGAAAGGTATTTAATAGTCATGTGTTACATATAATAATAATAAATTCTAATTTAACAGTGTGCTTATTATATTGCTTTCATGAAGATAACATATGCTTTTAGTACGCTAAATTACGAATTTTATTTCAGGGTAATGCATGGAGCGAAACAGAGAAAGCAATGTTATGTGTCCATTTGGCAGTAGGAGTTGGTTTTTATCATCATTTAATATTGAAACTGCAACTAGAGTATGATTTAGATCTAGTTGGTACTATCGATTTTGTGTTCACACAAAATGTAACAGGATTATTAAATGTAATCTCTTTGAGAATTATTAGAGTATTATGTTAATTATAGAGTACATATATGAAATATTTAAACATTTTTTTTCTTTTTTTGGTACTCTTAGGCAAAAAGTAAAGCCAATCAATTGAAACATCATACTGAAGAAGTGAGACAATGTGTTATGCGTTTAATTCATAGAAGTCTGGTATGCCTTGGAGATTTAGCTAGATATAAATTGGAATTAGATCCATATTGGGATCCAATGATAGCAAAAAGATATTATAAAATGGCTATAGCAGTTGATCCAAATATTGGAATGCCACATAATCAACTCGGCACTATAGCAGGCAATAAAAATTATGGCCTTGATGCAGCATATCATTATATGAGATGGTTAGAATATCTTTTTTATTTGATATTCTAATAAATATATGAGATTCTTTTTTCATTGATCATTTCATTAATCAAAATAATGATTTTTGGAAATATAAGTACGCAAATTTTAAGAATTTAATTATTTTACAGCATCTTATGTTCTGAACCATTTGAAGGAGCAGAAGGAAATTTAAAAAGAGCCATTGTTACACATTCTGTTTGTACAGATGAGAAGTATCTTACACATGTTTGCGTTTCAAGATTATTTTCTCTCTTACAATTGTGGGAATACGATGTGCCCAATTCTGATCGAATAAATCAGGAATGCCAGGTAATATCCATACATTAAATTTTTAATTTTATGTATAAATTATAAAAATTAGTCTGTATTTTTATTACATTTTTTACAGGATCTTTTAACTAGTATCGAAAATTGCTTGAGTACAGAACAATCCGAGCCAAATGATATGAATACTAATACCAATACTAATGAAAATGAGAGTAATATCGAAATATATTTACAAAACTGTAAAAACGAGCAAACGAATTATTTGACAGACGATATGATATTCAAAATTGTGGCCATATGTCTAATGTCCATTTCAAGATTAAAAAGTAAAGAATCTAGTGAGGTGCAAGGAGTTGTTGCCATAACTTTAGCAATACTGTCTCAACTAATACAGTTTACAATAACTAGATTACAAGAATCTTTTATAGATTTGTCACTACCCAATATAGAGCTATCAAATTCGGCAGATAAAGACAACATCAAATCAGTAGACGTGGAAGAGAAAGATAATGCCATAAAACGACTAAACTCAGATGAAAATAACGAATCTAAAATTATAAATGATAACAAAACATTTTCCGAAAAGGAAAGTTTAGAAAACAATGAAGATATTCAAAATGGTTCACGAAAAACTCGAGATAAAACTAAAAATTTGCTTACGAAGCTTCGAAGACGAAAACGGAGGAACAGTAGCGATTCAGATGCAAGTGACGTTGATCATGCAACTATGGGATCCTCTAGCGATGGGATAAATTCTGATGTTTCTGAAACGGAGGACGACATATTAAGCGAAGAAAATGCATTATCAGAAGATGCGTTGTCTGATGTTACAGATGATGAAGATGCAGCTGTACAAGTAAATCAAGAAGATACTGATAGCTCTGAAACGCGAAAAGTGAATGGTCATATAGAAATAGAAAGAAAAAGTGAAACACCCGAGATGATCACTGCTCATGTGCAAAACGGTGATTCACAAATATCTGATGATCAAGTCGAGAAAAAGGTTAATGATAACGATTTTATAACTAATTCTGAAAGTATAGAAACTAATTCCAACAGTCCGTTTGATGATAATAGTGCATCGTCGAATAAATTAACGTACATTGCTCAATTAAAAAAACAAAATTTAAAACCAGAAGATGTGCTAAATATCATAGCTAGAAAAGAAATATTAGCGTCTATTAAGATATGTTGCGATTGGTTAAAAAGTAATCCAGATATTATACGAATATGTGGAAAAAGTTCACGCACGTTATTAAAACGTGTTACAATTTTGTTGAATTTAATCAATATAAATATCAAAACATTAACAAATTTTAAGGACGACAGCATGATTTTATCGAGTGCAGATAAATTGAAAGAATGCGTTAAGATAGTTCCGTTACCGGAAGATATTGATTTAAGAGGATTAAATCTTCTGGAAGATGCCCAAAAATCTTTGAATTGGAAGATACTTTACAAGCATAAAATGAATAAGCAAGAAGAAACCCTACTGAGAGCACTAAAATTAATCGAATTTGGACATTTTCTTAGCTCCGTCGATGATGCAGGAGTAAAATATGAAGAAGCAAAACAGTTGTTTGTAACAATTGATTTAAATGCTTCTCATACAATTACTAACGGTAAAGATTGGGATATGGATCATTCTCGTGGAAAATTAATGAGACACATGGGAAAATTGTGGTTGAAAGCGGAAGTCTGTGCTCTAGAGACTCGTTTGAGATCTAGGCTTATGTCTCCTTACTTGGTACCTGATCATGAGGCTTTATCTAAGCATACACCAGCTTTAAAGCGTTTAGTATACGCTAAGAAGTTTATTGTTGTAATTCCTAGTGTCGGTATGTAAAAAAAAACAAAAGAAAATTATGAAAAGTATGTTACATTGTTTTTTCCGTATCATTGTTCTAATTAAAAACAATAATGTTTAGTTGTTTCTGCATTGGACGAGGTAAAACGTATTAGTGGCCGAGCAAGAGAAGCAACACGTTGGTTAGAAGCTCAATTGAAGCGTGGGTCGAGATTTCTTCGAGCTCAAAGGCCTCATGAGCATCTAGCATTACCGTTCATTAAAGGACCAAGACCGAAGGATAAAGAAGCATGGTTATTTTTCCAAATTATAGAGTGTTGCCACTATCTTACTCAACAGACGAAAGTTGGTATGATAAACGATGCAGAAATACCAGTTGTGACATTACTGACTGGTTGTAATCCAGATGAAAAGAGAGTCCTTACTTTTAGCCCCGAGGGATTGGCAAAGAGTGCAGGTATTTTAGTTATTTCAATTATTTATCTTTGTAATTTGATACTTTATTAAATATTACTCTTTAGATTAAATTAATTCTTAACATAATCTTTTTTTTTTTATACGTTATATATTGATTAATAACTCGTTCAAATGTTCAAATTTGTTTTTTTTTTTATATGTTGCATATTGATCATTAACTTGCTCAAATGTTCAAATACAGGTGTCAATATCGAATATATTGAATCATTTCATACAAAATGGAAGGCATCAAGCAAAAGTCACGGTTGAACGTGTTGGATTAATAGAGATGATCATCTGTTCCCTACCGAAATGAAAGGCCCTTCTTAAGAGCTGTCTATACAGCGACGCTACGGCATTAGCTGAGCGGGCGAGTCAGAGAGGGCTGGAAACCCAGAAAGGAAAATCGATGTTTCTCCTGCAATAAAAGTGGATTAATATCTATATTTTTTTCATGAATTCTAAATAATAAAATGGTTTTCTTTTAATCAGTCGTATTATCTTTTACGTTAAAAAGAAATTGTATTTTTAGGTAAATATTTTTCAATAAAAATAAATTTGCCTTCGCAATTTTTCGATCCTTCAAAAAAAAGGGGGGGGGGCTAGAAACTGACAACTGACTGAAATTTTTATCTTCAATAGTAAATAATTTTATCGAGTTAAAAATAAATCATGTCATTGCAATGTGATATCATTGGAATTATGGTTTTTAACGATTCGATAGTAATAATACTAGTATTCCTTCCTGGAAATTAATGTTACAATTGACATTTAATATATCATCATTATTGAAACACTACATCTACAGTATTGTTACAAAATAGTGTTTTACATTAGTAAATACATTAATAAATATGATTTTAATAATAACTGTTAAAAAATATATATTTCATTAAATTATTACATTATTGTTATGAGTTTTGGATTTCATAATTTCTTGGTGAAATACATCATTCATCAATGATACAATATATTCTTGGAAGATACTCAACACATGACACAACAAGCTTGTGTTAGTATTTTAAAGTTGCGGTAGTGGCAACGCAACATAACCTTTCAACACAACGAATTGTGATTTTTTTTTTACAAACGATATATTTGCCAGTAAGAATCTTATTCTATTATTTACGTATTTATACAGGGATCGTTCGATGAGGCGATTATTTCCTCGATAAACTATCGGTATGTTCTAACAGCATGCTTAAACAGAACTGTACACGTTCTGACTGACATATCGTGTACTTTTCATCATTTTATATATTATGGTTCATAGAATAGTCGTTTAAGTTGACCCTTCTATGTAATCTTTATAGTTTTTTGGGATAATTTGTTAACAAAATTTAGCGTTAGTTGATTTGGGAATCGGTTCGTAAACGTAAATTCCTGTGGTATAGAAAAAGAATCGAGGTGTTCGAGAAAAGTGGTGCGCAATTGGCCCTCGACGAGGGAGAATCGAAAGCGTCGAAAGTAACGAGTCATCTACCGATTCAAGATGGCAGAAGGTCAGGATACTCGAAAGAAAATTACTGTTAACGTCAAAACGCCAAAAGAAAAACAAAGTGTCGAGATCGAGGAGGATGCGAGTATTAAGGACGTAAGCTTTTCGGCCCTGTATTTCCACAGCTTCGCCGATGATCAAATTTTTCCAGCTTGAATAACACGACTTGTGTCACTGTTGGGTTAGTTTTGATAATTGTTCCCATTTGAAATTTCTAGTTCAAAGAAGCAATCTCGAAGAAATTCAACGCACAGACAGAACAGTTATGCCTAATCTTTGCCGGGAAGATTATGAAGGATCATGAAACTTTGAGCACGCATAATGTGAAAGATGGGTTGACAGTGCATCTGGTTATCAAGGCACCACGTACTCCCACTAATCAGAGTCAAGACTCTACTCCTCAAAGATCACAAGGTATATACTCAGAGATATTTAATTTCAATTTTATTTTGGCCATTATTATCACGATATACATAATCTTTTGTGTTATTATAATATTTGTAATTTCTGATTTATTTTGGTTCGTATAGCTGACATAAATGCCAGTCCTTTCGGATTAGGAAGTTTAGGAGGACTTGTAGGTTTGGCATCACTTGGTTCAGGGTCCACTAACTTTATAGATTTACAACAACGTATGCAACGTGAACTATTGTTAAATCCAGAGGCGTTGCACCAAGTACTTAATCATCCATTGGTGCAGAGTTTGATGAATGATACAGAAAGTATGCGTAACTTGGTTGCAGCTAATCCGCAAATGCGAGAATTGATGCAAAGTAACCCAGAAATTAGTCATATGCTGAATAATCCTGAATTGTTGAGGTAAGAATGAAATCGTTTAAAATATAACTAAAGTTTGAAAGATTCATATTATAAATGTATAAATGTAATATTTGTATCATATGCCTTTTCAGACAAACAATAGAGTTGGCGCGTAATCCATCAATGCTTCAGGAATTAATGCGTTCCCACGATAGAGCTATATCTAATTTAGAAAGCATTCCTGGCGGTTATAGCGCGCTTCGTCGCATGTATCGTGACATTCAAGAGCCTATGTTTGCTGCAGCAGCCAATGAACAAAATCCGTTTGCAGCGTTAGTGCAAAATAATAGCGAAGATAGTCAAAATAATCCACAACAAGGTCAAGAAAATAGAGATCCATTGCCGAATCCTTGGTCTCAGAATCAAAGTGACACTCCAAATCAACAACAGCAACAGCAGCAGCAACAACAACAACAACAACAACAACAACAGCAACAACAAGGAAGAGGTCTATTAAATTCACCAGGAATGCAAAGTCTTGCAGCTCAAATGATGGAAAATCCGCAATTAATACGAAATATGTTAAACGCTCCATACACAAGGTCTATGTTAGAAGCTTTGGCAGCAGATCCAGCTATGGCCAATAGAATGATATCTGCTAATCCTTTTCTTCGAGGAAATCCGCAGATGCAGGAACAGATGAGAGCAATGATGCCTGCGTTTATTCAGCAAATGCAAAATCCTCAAATTCAAAATGTCGTCACCAATCCGGATGCTTTAGCTGCTATCATGCAAATTCAACAAGGCATGGAACAGTTACGTACCGTTGCCCCGGATCTTGTTGAAAAGTAAATTTTCATAAATGTTTTATATAATTTTATATAGTGCTAAATTTGATTAACGCATTATTTTTAGCATGGGTCTGACTGTACCGCCTACAACTACAACACCTAGTGGAGGTACAACAAATTCACCGACGACGGAATCATCAGACACGAACCAACAACAAGATGCATTCTCTCAATTTATGGCACGCATGGTAAACGTTTTCGTATTATTATGAACGTTATATGTAAGAGAAATTAGTTATTAATTTTATTTTTGATAGGTATCGGCAATGGCGCTAAATCAAGGCGTAGAAGTGGATGGCCAACCTGTTCCCCCACCGGAAGAACGTTACAGAGCTCAATTGGAACAACTTACGGCTATGGGTTTTGTTAATAGAGAGGCTAATTTACAAGGTAAAAATATTTTCTTTTCAATTTTTTGCTGTTCTTTCAGTTCAAAAACTACTAATCAATCAATTGTACTTATGTATAGTTTATGGTTTTTAATGAACCATATCTCACTTGCATTTACGTATGTATTTACATATGTATTTCAATAGACTTGAGTAAAGAGATTTGATCTTTAATTGATTAATTAGTTTGTATTAACATTCTATGCTTAGTGAAAGGTAAATATTTTTACAGAAATTCTAATCTGCAAGAAAAACTATATTATTAGAATATTTAAATAAAGAAAAGTAGCAATACATTGGAATTTATTTTCATTTTACTTTATTTTTACTAATTAAAACAGGCTAATAATTCATGTGACACAAAATGTATCGTAAAAGTATAAAAGTATAAAAAAAAATATAACGTAATTTGTAATATGTATTATTTTCAGCATTAATCGCCACATTTGGAGATATAAACGCTGCTGTTGAACGACTACTATCTAATGGACAAGTGTCTATGAGCTAACCACCAATATGCAATACTGTTATTCCATTACTATTTCTAATTTTTTCCTTATTTACCTCTTACAACAAGCGTAGTGAGAGATATTTGAGGTAATTGACTGTCAGAACAGGAAAAAAATTATAAACTTCTACCCCAACTTTTGACAGAATACACGCTACCGACTCGTTCAATACGCATTTTTTTATTTTTGATTGGTACTTTTATCGTATTCGATGATACAAGTACTGGTATCTAAATGTTTAACTTGTTATATCTCACGATATATTTCACTCTTGAAATTTTCTAGTTTAATTCTGTATTCTGTATTTCTCGATGTGCTCTAAGTACTAGATAGCTCTGTTCATGTATTTCGTCGGTGTAAATTTGTTTATCAGATATTCAAGAGGGAGAAAGAGGGGAGAGAGAATGTGTATGTGTGTGTGAGAGAGGGGTGTGCGTGCGTGCGTGTATGTGTATGTGTGTGTATGAGAGGTGTGTGTGTGTGAGAGAGGGAGAGGGGGGAGGAGAGAGAGAGAGAAAGTTATATTAGATTGTAATATGAAGGACCTACCGTCTTCTTTGTTATATTGTACATTTATGGTGTTTCTTAGAAAGTGGAACCTGCATGGAAAATAGATTGCCGTTAAAATAAATATGCTTCTGGCTTTGATCAATCGATTGTAAATTTCATGGAGAAAAAAAGTCATTTCGTTTTGCTTAAATGTATGTAATAATCACATATTAGTAAATGTACTGCATGAAACGTTCATATGTTTGTCATATACAAAAAGTGGGTATGTTGTCATATACAGGCATGTTTGTTATACAAAAATGGCTATGGGATAATTATTGATTGCTAAGTAACAGTCGATGTATAGTAATAAATTACTTCTTCGGATGCAAAAAAAAAATCGAGAACTTTGAACTAATGAATAAATTCGTACAACATTTATTCTTTCTGTTTAAAGAAGAGAATGTTCGGTAATCATTAGCATTTTCCATGTAAGTTTTGTATGTACGGCGATAAGAAACGGAACACATTCTTTTCTCTATTTTTTCCTTATTTTATGCCGACGCACATTGTTTTTTTCTTTTGTCTTTCCTTCTTATTTTGTTTTCTTTTCTCTTTAGTTATTATTTTACTAAAAAAAAAAAAAAACAAAAAAAAAGAAAAGTATAAAAAAGTACTACTGCATTATACGTCTTTAAGATAAAAATTTAGAGATTTGTAGCGTGACGATCGAGAATTTTATGGTGTAGGTTGTTTATAGAGAAACGCGCGAGAAAAAGATCGATTATAAACGAAAAAAAAAAAAATATTACATGTAAATGTGTTAAATTGGAAATGTAATTGTCGGTTAGGTTTAACGACGTACGAAGGAAGAAATGAACATGGGGAATGTTATAAATTATCTTTATAAAAGAAAAAAAAAGAAGCGAGACGCAGTTATAATTTTAATATTTTCAATTGATGTATGAATACCTATGCGCATTATAATAAACTTTTATGTGTATTTAGTAAATCTTCACTAAACAAGGTATTCTGTATGATTATATCACAAAATAAAAATTACGTTTGATTCATATTAACACAGTTTTTAAGTAATGAAGTTATATCTGAAGGTATTATTATTACTTTAGCAATACATGTGAATGGACGATATACGAATATAAAACACATGTTTAGAAGCAACATAAACTGAAACCTATGTAAAATATACATTTTAAATCGTATCCATGTGTGTAATCATATTCCTTTCCCAGAATTACTTCAAATGATTTATTATTACATTCTATGATGAACGATATATTTTCTGTTTCAGTATAAAACTGCAATATAACTTTTACGGTATTGGTAATTCATTCCAATTTTTTTGTCAAATTCACGGGATTCAATTCATTTTGAAAACATTTATACATAAATAGTGAAAATACATATAAATATATCGTATGTAAATTTGCATATATAAATACGTATTATATGTATTATATAAATACGCAAATGTGTATTATTGAAAATATTTCGAAATGTCGTTAGTATCGTGATGTAAATATACAGAAATTCTAAAATTAATAAAATTTAAAGATATAAACGTACATATATATTACAATCGGTAAAATCAACCATAATACCGATTTTTGCATATTGAGTATTTGCGATTTACTTATATATTGTTTGGTAATATTTCCAGCTTGTTCAAAGTTAATATACAATTAAGCGTCAAAATAACGGTCTTCGCGTCTTGATATGTGAATTTTACTCGATTGTATCACACGTAGCTTGCAAAAATATTCGAACACTCATCACGTAAAATTTTATTGTATATACTGTATAAAATATTATGAAATTTCATTAAAACGCAATATTAAACACAGTTATACACGTTTGATTTAGGCCAGGGTTTTTTAGTTTTTATTCCGTTTATCATTTCGTGCGAGTCATTTCTGTAAAGAAGAAAGTATTATTCAGAAAAATCATCCAGAAAAAAGTGTCATCCAGAAGTTCTGGAGGTAAAAATTCAAATCAATAAAATAAGTTGTTGGATTTCTGTTTGTGTTTCGAATTTTTAAGACAAAACGTGCATTTTTAGCTTGAGCTGCGGGTAAGATTTAACCAAACAATTATTACATATAATATTCAATAATTAAAGAAATAATGGCATACAAACAATTAAACGTATAATACCAGGCTAAAACTAATTTATAATTTTAAAATTTCAAAATTTAATTTCAATTTCAACCAGTACAAATATTGTGATCCTGTAATATGACTAACTTATTATCATGTATAATACGCTTTTACTGCTATTATAATTGCTTATTTGTTGATTTTTTAACTTGATAGTGCGTACTTCTTAACACAATCCTAATACTAAATCCAACAAAAATTCATTAAAAATGCACGCGCTTAATGATACAAATAATAATTCTATCGCGCAATATGCTAAAATTTTCTTATCCTCGAATAAAGTAAAATGTAGAAGGCCTCGAAGTTCGAAATTTAAAGCAACAATGTTAACCCGATCTCCTACTATTTTCTCTAAATGCGAGAATTTCGTACCACAGTGACTGCGAAACTTGGAAACTCGACTCTAGTGCAACGAACAAAGTAACAATAGCAACAACGAACGAAGGAAGAGGGCAGACGAGGGATTCCTAATTTCGTTCCAAGTTCAACAAACGTGTCATTGTACAGAATGCGTTCACAATGAATTTACAAAGATTAACTAAAACTAGACGCGCGTAACTTCAGAGTAAGACGCACGCATCCCACGATGTCCCTGCGAGATCCATCGTCGTCCAATATTTTACTTATCAACTAATTGTTCCCACAGTTCAGTTTTTAGATCGTGACACAAAGAAATTTTCACGATCTAAACTGAACTATAGGTTGCGTAGTTCTCAGCTTGATATCGTTTTGCAAACTTTAACGTTTAACTAAAAACGATATCAATTACCAGATCTCACCACGAGGAGGTGACTACGCACGAGACCCGCCCCCGGGGCTTACAATAAATCACACAACATACCATCATACAACACATACAATCATACAATACATACAATACATACAATAATTCGCAGCCCTACCATCGCATTCTGTACAAAAACACGTTTATTGAACTTGGGACGAAATTAGGAATCCCTCATCTCCTGCCTTATTTCGCCCGTTGTTGCTATTGTTACTTTGTTCGTTGCACTGGAGACGAGTTTCCAAGATTCGCAGTCAGTGCGTCGAATCGAGGTTCGAGCATTTAGAGGCAAGTAGTCCAACGCTACCCCCAACGACACAGTGGGGTTCCGCGGAACCGCTGAGTCGAATTACCAAGGACGCTGGACAACAACTCTCACCTCGCCCTTTCGGACAAGGCTGCAGTTCCCCGATTCGACTCGGTGGCCACAAAACTTGGAGACTCGGCCCTAGTGCAAAAAACAAAGTAGGAATAGTAACAACGAAGGAAGGAAGAGAGGAGATGAGGGATCCCTAATTTCGTTCCAAGTTTAATAAACGCGTCTTTGTACAGAATTGCGTTCGCAATGAAATTACACAAACTAACTAAAACTAAAGGCACGCAACTTAAAGCTAAGACGCACGCATCCCACGATGTCCCTGCGATATCCCTCGTCGTCCTCGGTGCCCCGCTGGGGGGTCTAATAGTTTACTTATCAACTAATTGTGCCTACAGTTCAGTTTGGAGCTAAACTGAACTGTAGGTTGCGTAGTTCTCAGCTTGATATCGTTTTAGAAACGTTAAAGTTTGTAAAACGATATCAATTAGCAGATCTCACCACGAGGAGGTGACTACGCACGAGACCCGCCCCCGGGCTTACAATACATCCAACCCATACATATAATCATAAAATACACATAATCATACATAAAATCGCCCCAAGGGTAATACATGTACCGGTCGCCAGTGATCCGGGTGGGCGATGATCTTTCTTCAGGCTTCCTTCGTCTGGTCAATGCGCTCGCGACGAAATCTTCATTGGGAATGAGTCTTCGCATCGCCCAAGGGTAATATACGTAGCGGTCGTCAGTGATCTGGAATCGTTGATAATTTTTTTTTAGTGTTTCTAAAAACAGTTTTCCTATTATACTCATCGATAATTTAACAGTTTTTACATTTCTGTCGCAAAGTTACACGTTCACGAATATGTTACAACATTGAACGTAATTTTTACTATTTTTTCATCGGCTAAAACTGAGTTTACATTCTCGCGATGTCAATTTTTAAATTATAACTGCATCGATGTACGTGAAATGGAAATTTATGTAGAAAAGTTATGTGGTCAAAAATGAGTCAGAACAGTAAGAGAAATGTGAAAAGAGCAACTATGTGAGACTTTTAAGTCTTGGTCTATGCTTTGGTCAGGAAAATCGAAACTTGCCTGTGCCTCTTTAATTCGCTTTTTTTTTTTTGTTATTATGCACAATAACGAAGGCAAGATGGGTGAAAGTATGTCTAGTTGCTCACCGATTTCGGCGATTTTATGTATCGCGAAGGTATTTTAACAGTTTCTTCTTCTAACTGGCACGTTGGACTTTGTTCGTTCGGGATATTGATTTCTAAATGAATATTTAAAGATCGTTGAAATTAATGAAAAAAGCGGTCCTGCGGCAATCAGAATGGAGGATAATACGAAGCAGCGATTAAATTAAATTTAAACTCTTAATGCTAACGTAGAAAGTGTTAACATAAAATCTTAATACTGACATGTGTATCATTACGTCGCTTATACTTCATATTATTTTTATTAATAATTTATAACAATAAGTAATTTCAGCCGTCGAAAATGCAACTCGTTGAGGTCGTCTTCGTCGGCCACAACGGCAGGAAGAGCACGAATGACGACGCGAGAGTCGCACCCCGCCGATTTCAAATTTAAACCGGAGAAGCGCCCCCGAGGACCTCGCCGTCGACGTTGACGACGATATAGACGACGACGGCGACCTCGAGGCCCGCTGCTGCCTCCAGGATGTCTCGAAAGCTCTCCGCAAGAGCGTCACTCCGCCGAAATCAGGTAAGCGAAGAGTACAACTGTAGCAATAACAGTGACAAGTTGTCGATAATTTAGGCTGGTGATTTACTTCGTAGAGATGACATAACGACCAGCCACTTAGTCTCAAGGTGTGAAGCTCTTATTTTGATAGCCGTGAATTTCGAAGACGATTCTACGTCACGTAGTAGAGGTAATAGCAAAGATAGCCTCTTCTCGAAAATCGTAAAAATTCAAGTGTCTAATTACGAACGTCTTTAAAAATGAAATGAATTGCTTCTTAATCCAAACTGATCCAAACTAAATCCACCATGGTCTCGAAGATTGAAATTTTCTCTTGAAATTCGTTGAAATGCAATTTTTTTCTTTACTATTTTACGAAACTTGAAAGATCGGTATGTAATCCTGAATTTTTGTCGCTTAACGTATATTGGCGAAAGAAAGAATCGTACAAGTTTTAAGAAGGAGGACCTTAACGACCTTTAAAACAATGGTAGACTTCGTTGCGAAAAAATTTTTTCATTGTCATTCGTATTACAGTCATGCTCTTCGCTGTAATTTTTCGCATCACTCATCATTCTCTTTTCTGGATTTTTTGCGTTCTCTCGTGCGATAACTTAGCAATTAAAACTAATAATGAATGAAAATTATTATCATCGTCTGTTAACACGGTAAGAATCAATAATGTGATGAAAATCAGTAACTAACACAACACGCTGGTGTTTTATAAACTCGTAAAATTTCATTAATAATATGCGTGCATGCATTAGTTGAATTGCGCGACAGTAATTGGCGCAGGGTAATTGCTGAACGTATTTCTTTCACCAGCTACTCGATACAATAAAAACAAGTGTATGTTGTATGAAAAAAAAAAAAAACATCAATGATCTTGAAAACTCCGAATTCTTACAGTTATTGGTCTTTCAATAAACCATTCGTGTTAGGCAAAAGTAAAATATTTTTTGCATCGTTGCAATTCAAAAAAATATTTAGATGGCCTCGCTTAAATGGACTACTCTGTGTGTAATAAAAATTTACGTAGACAACATGCCGACTGCGGATACAAGTAAAAAAGATATACAAGATACAAGCTGAGCATCAAGCAACTGCAATTGAAAATTGTGATACTAATCGTATCCGCTATGTACGTATGCGTGTATAGTATATGTCTTAAAACACTTCCTTGAAGAACCTCAGATGTTGAAGGTTGCATCTTCGATTTTGTCTACAAATGTTTTATCTATTAAACAAAATTTTAGCAAACGATACAATTCAGATCAAGCGTAGATAGTACATAGTTTAACGTGTTAAGACACTTCCTTGAAGAACCATGCACATTTATCGTAAAGACGTTGAAGGTTGCATCTTGGATTCTGTCTACAAATGTTTTATCTATTAAACAAAATTTTAGCAAACGATACAATTCAGATCAAGCGTAGATAGTACATAGTTTAACGTGTTAAGACACTTCCTTGAAGAACCATGCACATTTATCGTAAAGACGTTGAAGGTTGCATCTTGGATTCTGTCTACAAATGTTTTATTTATTAAACAAAATTTTAGCAAACGATACAATTCAGATCAAGCGTAGATAGTACATAGTTTAACGTGTTAAGACACTTCCTTGAAGAACCATGCGCATTTATCGTAAAGACGTTGAAGGTTGCATCTTGGATTCTGTCTACAAATGTTTTATCTATTAAACAAAATTTTAGCAAACGATACAATTCAGATCAAGCGTAGATAGTACATAGTTTAACGTGTTAAGACACTTCCTTGAAGAACCATGCGCATTTATCGTAAAGACGTTGAAGGTTGCATCTTGGATTCTGTCTACAAATGTTTTATCTATTAAACAAAATTTTAGCAAACGATACAATTCAGATCAAGCGTAGATAGTACATAGTTTAACGTGTACCTGCCATTAGGGCTCGCCAAATACGGTCTTCTATCGGGCGAGGGATTGACATACGCGTTTCCCTGAGGAGCTACTGGAGAAACTACAGGAAAAAGAATACTATAAAGTCTGTGAGTGCAAGATCTAACCATGGACTTCGTACGTCAATCCTCTGGGTGATAAAGGCCGTACCTTTGGTCATACCTTTCGCAAACAAGTCTGCTTTCCAGGAAGTGCTTGCAAATCTTAGCCTGGGTAGGGCCCAATTTGGGTACGTGGAGTCGCCACTCGTCGAAGACTTACATCACCGGCAAGTCGATGTAGTCGCCCTGCGAGGAGTAAACGATAAACTGCTGGCCGAAAGTTCTTCGAAAATTTTATGCAGCAAATGAAACGTGCCGTTTTGTCAAAGGCTTCTTCGACATCGAGAAATGCAATATGTTTCACAATATTTCGAAACATTTTCGAAAGATAAAACTGAAGAATATAATTTACTTCTCTGTGTATTTGTACTGTTACTTTTCACCAAATTGATGATTGGGTATTAATTTTATTTATAGGTGCAAAATACACAATTTTATAATATACAACAAGTTGAATCTGTCGGCAGCTGTTTTGTTTCATTAAATGAATCTGTTAATCTGTTTGAATCGATGTAATAGTACTCGATGTGATATCGCGATTGAGAATGAAATTCGATATAATCTCGAAATTAAATAATAACAGAAAATTCATGTTAAAATATGTTTTATTAGCACTTACATGTACATATATATATGATACAATTGTAATACGTAATACATAATACATTCATTCATCACCCTTTTCGATTGTTTTTCTTCTCTCTTTTTCTTATTTTTTCGAATTTTCATCTTTCATTTCTAAGAAATGACCAATCTATTTGAATCAATCTCTCGTTTTTATTTTCTTAATTTCAATTTCTTTTTACATTCTATTATGTAAAACGTCAGAGGATGGACCGCAAAGAAAATATTACAGTATTAAAAGTTTAAGTTATTTTAAAATCTATGATGTCGTTTGAATCTTTGAAAGCGTGTTAGCCACGTTCATTTTCTTTTTATCTTTTCTTTTACTTCATTAGTTGATTGGAAGGACACTTACAGAAACTCTTTGCTGCGAAAAAAGTCTATCACGCTTAGTCATGATTATCGAGATTATTACATTCGTTACATTCTATTGAATTATTTGATAAAACAGATCAATCGACGAGAATCGATCGCTCATGTATTATTGCAATGTATCGTTCGATCATTTCTTTATTTTCATATTTGTTGATATTTCACTTTTGTACTGGCTGTATGATACGTATATTTTTACACGAATATTATTAGAAATGTTTAATCTATCGTGCAACAAGTTATATAGAAGTGTTACGGAATATAGAGAAGCTATTTTATGATACTTTAAGTTTTAAAATATACGATAGTAGAAAATGTTCAATTATTTAAATGTTCATTGACGTTGTTTTAAAAATATTACAGAATTATTACATAAATTTGTTTTATAGAAATTCGCTTAATATTATATGTGGACGAATAAATACTACATAATTGTTTCCCCTTTTTTTTTTTTTGTCGAATATAGCTATAGATTCAATACATTCGCTTCAGACAGTTTAGAAGTAATGTATTTATCAAAAATGTGTGTCGTAAAAATTGTAAGTATCGCGTTCTTGAAAGAAATCTTACATAATTATTCTGTGTAACAATTCCTCGAAACGTACGCTTATTCGGAATTATAGTAGTTCGACTCGTCTTTACTTAGAACATTTATTTTCGGCTAGTCGTTTATCTCAGAGATTATTCGTACAATATTTCTATTGGTTGTAAACTTAAAATAACTTTTTAAAGCATAAAATGATAAATATTGATAACATACGTTAAAATTGTCGATGACATTTAATAAGATTAAAATAATAAAATGAAAATTAAGAATTTGTTGTTATTGCAATTAGATAATACAAGACACAATGTACAAAATTATTTTTCGCTTTCATGAACATTTGTTCAATGTTCTTTTAACATTTATTATACATTCAAACAAAAGTTTTTAATTTTTCTAAATATTTTATGCTAATAATGTTATATAATCAAAAAAAAAAAATATATATATATATATATGTATCACATATATATCATATATAATTGAATCAATTTCTAAAAAATGAATTTCATCCAGAAATATGAATTCAGTTGAATTATATAAATCGACAAGTATCAATTTACAAATTTCGAGTGATTCGATTGAGTCGATTCACATGGCGGACTGTAATTCAATTACTCTGAAAATATATATCTATAACAAATATATCTAAACTCGTATATACCTAGGTATAACATGTTTACATTTATGCATATATTATATATAATAATAATAATGAGTATTAGTAGAAAATATGTCTAATATACTTTTTAAAATTATACAATGTATATAATATATGGATTGTTTCATGCTATCAATGGTCTATATCATACGAATATCAATAAAAAGAAAGATATTTTCTATATTAAAATATTAAAATTCTTTAGCTAACATTGTTTCATAATTCTATACATGATTTATTATTCTAATTTTAAATACAGTTCGTACATTATTTCGTATATTTTTATATTGAATTCGGCACAGATCACCTGTATAGTTCGAAAATAATCGCAAGGAAAACAAAAAAATAACAAACAAGTTGGGACGAATGGTGTAATAAAAAACAGAAATAAGGCAGAAAATTATGTATAAAATTATGTACAAAATTATGTATAAAAAATACAGCAAATGTTTTTGTGTCTGGAGCTCTAATGTTTTTACCTAACGAACTAAAAACACTTCAAGTGTTTTTATGAAAAAATATATACGTCATTTCAACTAAATCATAGACGAAATAAATATTGTTCCCTATTACTCCGGTATTATGTACCCTAATACTACATTGAGAGTAATAAGAAATAAGCTTTTCAATAGTCTCTTCTTACGAGTAAAAATTCTTGAAGAGTTATAAGAAACTATATAATTGAACTATATCTAATTTAAAAAAAAAATAAAAAATCATTCACAGTTTTGAGCAAAATACCCTGCTTGAAATATAATATAATTGCGTTTTAACATAATAGTTCGCAAATATGTACAGACAACGATGACTGGACGATTGAAAAATTAGCGATTTTAATATATACATAAAGAAACAAGCAAAATTGTTTCCAAAAATAAAATATCCTTCGCTAAACATTAATTACGAAGTGTCGTAAATTTATTCTTTTTCAAAATAGAACTTTTTGTTTTAATAAATAAGCAGATAAAATATCTTGTCTATTATATTGCTATAATAAAAGGCTTTTAAATCAATCAATAAGGAATAGAAAATAATGTTTCTTATTATTATCAAAGGACTTTCTTTTTAGTGATAGAAAACATGGTTTTTTGTTTGCCTTACTTTTTACGAATGAAAAGCTTAATTGAAAGTTTTTTTAATGTTTTACAAATTCAAGTAAAAAGTTCTTAACAAAATATGTTAGTAACGTCAAAGGAAATTTCATGTATTAAAAATGATATTTAATCAGTGAAGATTTTAGTAGATACATGTTTCAATATAGAGATATACTTGTAAAATATTCTTTACTATATTTAGTAAATGATGCCAATGAAACTTTTACACCATGTGGATACTAATGCTAAGTGCCTTATGAAATTTTTTTCAAATTCACAAAGCCAAAAAATGAAATGTATCTTGTTATTTCTGTTTCTTATTACTTCATCCTGCCTTATCTATATGTTATTATTTATAACAGCTATACTGTCTGTTACGATTTACAGTAACATTTTTCCATATTTAAATCTTCTATACATTAGATCCTAAAATTGTATATTTACTATTTATCTAAAAACTATTATCTGATAACTAATAAATTAATAATCCTTATTAAATATATTCTGATTAACAAAACAAATGCAAGAAAATACGATATGATACGCACTATTAAGATTTATTATCAAAATCTCGCAGAAAATTGAACACGTTAACCTGTCAACAAACTACATGTATACAGTATATATGTAACAATTCTAGATATGTGTAACAATTCTAGTATCAAGATCAAGTAAAATCAGAAAATATTGCTAAATTTATTATTAAGATTGATCTACGAAGCTAGATTGCACGTGTTTCATAGATCATATAATATCATTTTCCTTGAATGAATAATATGTACTATTTCTGCAAAATTACTAAAAGCGTAGAGTTGCTCTTACTGATTAATTATTGCGTTAAAAAGTGATACATACTTTGATATGCATTTCCAGATGTATTAACAAGAATTGACACAAAAATATATTCTCTATTTATTTTTAATACAATATAACGCAATAAAGAAATTTATAGAAACACATATTTTCATTTTAAAAGCGATAAAACGAAATGCTCTTTAATTCAAAACTCTCAATTTAGAACTTAATTTAAAACTTACAAAAATTACAAGATTTTAATTAAAACAACAAAACAAATATATTTCGTTATATGAATTAATCTTGTACATGATAACAAAACGTATATATGATCTTAATATCATTCTTTCATCTTTGAATATTCGAAGATCGGCCATTATTAAATACCTTGGCCCCACTTTATTTGGATAAAGTACGTATTTTCAATAAACATACAACGTGTAATATCTTCCTAATTTCTTCAAAAATCATTTTTTTTATTTACGCTCTCACGATAATGGTTGACTGCCAATTTTCAAAGCACAGGAGAAACACACAGCCAGTGCAAAAGTCGGACAATTTGCAATGAACGAGTCGAATTTCTGGTTACATTGTTACGTCGATCTCTGTATTTATCGAATATGTATTATAATGAATAATGCTGCTCGAGAACAACATTTCGAAATGTGTTTCATACATTACAAATATTCTGCAGTGTGCCATCGGAACATATTTAATAATTTGACAATGTGTTCGTATCACAATATATCGCTTTATATGATATCATTAAATTCCTTGGAATGTTCGTATTAATACTTAAAACTTTGATTATATTTCTGTTTCACACATTATGCTCGTTTTGACCACTATTTCAAAGAGGATTCAAATTAGTCCTGAAATTAGTGTAATTTCGAATATCTTCAATATCACCATTTATACAAATTATCGTATAATATTAAATGTTTCTACGTACTTTCCAAAGAATTCGCAGATTATTTTATAAATTATTTTATAAATTATAATGCCACTCTTAAGCCAATACAATTCGTTCAAAATATCTACATTCACGTATATGCTAATCATAACGTAAGCACATGCGAGTAGGAGTTAGAACGCCAAACGATGAAGATTCATTTTTATTTCTCTAATGATGTTCCCAACTGTTGTTAGCACGCGATTTCCAAATTTATCTATAACAATGTTTTGATTTTTATGGCTTTTCAACAAGATACATACAGATACATATGATGTGACGTGAAAGTATCTGCAGCAGTTTATTTCAGTAACTCAATATTTCTGAATATACAATATATCTTATTTGATATCTTGATAGGTAAATTTTATTAATCCTGCCAGGAATATTTATGTTCTCATCTGCATTCATTTCAACAAACAGAATTCTCAATATGAAACATAAGAAACTCTTTTTAACGATGAAAACATTATTAGATTGGAAAACTCGTGAACAGTATTTACCATATTTGGCTTTCTAACCCTTGAAGTACGTTCTTAATAACTATAATTTTGCGGTGATGATTAAGCATAATCGTAATTAATAGTGATAGTCATGACTAGATATAGTTCACTTGTTCAACCACGTAAAGAGTAATAATAAAACTATAGTTTTCAGCGCGAGTTAGATCGATCGCAGAAATTGTATTAGATTTAAAGACTTCCATGATTATTCCATCCACTTAACATTAAAAGGTCAACAATATTGTCAACGAGCTACTTTTAGCGGATGATAGAGGCAACTACGGTGATATGATTAAGTTTCATTTGTTCCATTTTTATAGCTTTAGAAGATTCGATCGGAAACTCTCCTCACGATTATTATTTCATCTACTTTTTCTTCTTTCATCTACGATGAATTCGAAAACACTTCCTATCATCGCGAAATCATTCTCCTATATTATTTATTTTCGATTTTACGTTCTAATCGAAAAATCGCAGACACGTACGTTTCTATGAGGAAATCCGACTGAGTATGGTTCTTTTATATTGAAATTTGTTTAAACATTGAAAACGGATGTCCGTTAACTAATTCTAATAGTGAAAAGTTGATTGTGATTAACTTACATAAAAAAAAAGAAATTATATTATTATTTTACAGCGATCGAAAGGTTTATTTTTTTCATTTGTGTTATATATTTTTTTAGATTTGTATTCCTTTGAAAATAAAATTTTTGTCTTTTCTTCGTTATTAAATACAATTTTACTCGATTGTTTTACTCGATATGTTGTTTCCCTATTTTATTTTATTTGATGTATAAAATTACGTGCATCTTCATAAATAAATAGTTTGTATACTCAGTTAATTTTGAAAATGGATATATATTGTTATTCTATTACGATGGATATAAATTATTATTTTATCACGTTTTCTTTTTCTCGTTTTAAAGAATTTAAATCGCATTTTGACGTAATGGATTTCATCCATGTGAATAAAAGAAAATATTCGAATCTTTAATCCAAAAATATTACGATTAAAGATAAGAGGAGATTAACTTTGGTTAACCATCTCAGGAGATGGTGTGTTTCAATCTTTAATTAATAATATCTAATATCTAATCTTTAATTAATAATATCTAGATTTTCAAACTTCAATATCATTATCACTTTGTTTGCTTTTGTATTAAATATTACATTTAATGTATTTAAGAGGAAATAACATTTATTACAGTAAGTTCAATAACAACGCAAGTTCAATTTCACATAATTGAGACGTGAGAATAAAAAATAAAAATCTATATATAAAAATATAAATAAAGAAATAAGTAATTCCGTAATTAATTGATTATTATGTTCGATTTCGTTGCTGATATATCAAAATTATCGAATTAAATGCTTATGCACATTATAAATATTACACATTATTGTGTATTCTTGACAATTTGTTATATCAAAGTATTATAAATAATTATAATATTATATATATATATATATATTAGTGTGATTTTCAACACAATAATTTCTTTATTGAAGATATTTAATATTTGGTCTTCTCAATTAATTCGCGACACTAACGAATTAAGAAAATACATGAACTCACGTTCGTTTGACAGAATGAAGAAGAATGTAAATTAAAATGAACTATTTTTAAAGATGTAACATCATACAAACGGAGAATATAACACAATGAATAGCTAAATTCATAGAGATTTTCAAGTAAAATATAATAAGTATTCCAATTTCATTACACGAGCAACGTATTACAATCGTTACAAATTTTTGCGTTTTTTAAAAACATTCTTTATCGATTGAATGCGTTGAACAAAGCATCAATCACTAATAAAATTGTATTTTTATTTGTTAAATTTCCAGATTAATTTTTTAATATTATTTTCCAAAAAAAAAAAAAAGAAAAAAAAAATAGTTAACTTGGTAACTGCTCGGAAGTTTCTCATTAATTTCAACGACATTAAAATATGTTATCAAGGTCACCATTCTAAACAACTTTTTTTCTATACGTGTTGCCACTCGGCTCTGTTTTCGAGATATTCATAAAAAAAATTTGTTAAACGCAGATGACGACACACTTCATTATGATACAAGAAACCACCGCATTCTTATACATGGCCTAAGCAATAAAGGAAAAAAAATTAATGCACTGCAGGTTGTGCTAAAGCATACAGGTGTCCTTAAGACCTTTTAGATCTTTTGGGCCTCGTTGACCAACAAAAATTTGTCGAGGGCCGCACATAGTTGACATATTTTTTTATCACTTCAATGTAATCAACGTTATTCATAAGAATATTAAAACAACTTTTACAATGAAACGACACGTTGATTAGAAAAATATATTCATATTAATTAAAAGAATATCGAAATTTTTAATGGCAATACAGTTTGTTTTTTAGATACCAGTTCATCGATATCTGATACCTTATTTTATTTTTTATATGCTTCATGTGGGAAAAAATCTGTTTGCAAATATAATATATACTCTCCAAAAGGGACATCATGAACATTTATGATTAAAATTATTCAAATAATAAAATTCTCATTGAATTATTCCAATTTTAGTGATACAGTGCGGACCGTATGAATAGGATCTAAGGGATCGCATACGATCTACACAGATCGCGGGGTTGGATCGTGCTAAAGTAATATGCGACCACTGCACGGCAACACTAGAAATAAATATCAATTAATTACAACGCTAGTAATAATAAAAATATTTGAAAATATTTGCTGCCATGATATCAAAAGTCATGATCGTTAATATCACGTTTTCTTTTTTCATGTAAATCAAATATCTATACACGAATAGTGACACATTTGTTGCATGAAGTAGAATATTACTGAAACATAGATATGTCATAGATATATTTAAGTTAAACAATAGCTTTTGGTGAATATCTCGAAAACTAGACGCAGTCGGTAACATGTATCGGAAAAAGGTGTCTAAAATAATGATCTTGGCAACATATTTTAATAAAATCAAGGTCAGTAAAATCAGCAAGGAAACCAAGCTTCTAGCATTCTTCTAAACTTTTAGTATTTATGATTTTTTTTTCTTTTAGAAATTGTAAGGTTTTCTCAAAAACTTGTGATATAAAGGAAGGAAATAATTTTATTTAATTACACTAATATACAGGATATGGCAGGTGACAGAAAGTGATTCTACATGTATCAAAATCTGTTGAAAAGAAAGAGAATAACATTTTTCTCGTTCGAGGCTTCGTTTTCCAGAAAATCGAGTTTGAAAATTTATTGAATTTGCAAACCTTCGATTGTTTTCGAAATTAGATATGTGTACTGACAGGCATGCGTAGTTACATTTTATTCTTCCACATTACCGAACTGTTTGAAAATATTTGAATAATAAATCTTTATTTGTTAAATCAAAATACATATCATAAACTGATGTTACTTTACTGTTTTATATAATGGAAGACATCCAATTTTTTCCTTTAAGCTACACAAGATTGCTTATCCACAGGTGTACAGAGAACAGGATGCACGATAGCGCATTGCAAGTCAGATGCTCGCGAACTTATATAAATTTTCAAATTTAATTTTTTCAAGTACAGAACCTCAAGCGAAGACACTTTATTCTCTTCTTTTCGATTAATTTTTTCACGTAGAATTACTTCTTGCCTATTCACCAGGATTTTATAATAACGATACTAATGACACAGTAGAACTTCGGATAATCGAGAAATTTGAATAATAGATGCTCTCTTCTAATTTTAGATAACTTTCTTCATGTACTAGTGTTATTTGTTCGGATTATTATCTCTCTTATTAGAGACAAGGATTGACAAGAACAGAAGTTAATCAATTATGAGTTCGTATATTTGAGGCTTGACATTGACTGGTTCATATAAACGAAGTTCTATTGTATTAAGTTGATGTCATGAAAACTCAAACAACAATAAATTTACTTTTCGAGTATGAATTCTAGTACGACTTACTAGCCATCACTTGTTAATTTTTATATGTTGTAATTTTTAAATACTTAAATCTATAAGTACGAGAAAAATTAAACCAGACCGCTCATCTTACAAAACATTTATTGTTCGTAATTTACTATTGAATTCTTTCCAAGTTTTGGAACAAAACCAATTTCAGGTATTATAGATAATTAATAATACTCTAAATCGAATATGTTATATTTTAGTTACTACGGCTGATCTGTTTTGCTTTCAAGCAATTTTCAATATGTGTAAGTCCAAGTCTTATTGTTAGCCAGTTTTTCCCCCTAATTGTAAGGCATAGTTAATTCAAAAGTGATAATTTAATAGAAAGATTGAATTTGATTTATTGTAAAGATTCTTTTGTAAAGAAACGTTTCTAGATGTATCCTGTGTTCAACTACTTATTACATCTATTGTTAATTGATGATTTATTTTTTGATAATGAAATAAATTTACTTTAAATTTGAAATGACATTGAATTTACATAAATGTAATAATCAGTATTAAATAAATCTTTGTTAACATTCTTTTGTAATACTTAAATTCTCTATTCTTTAAATATTCAATATATATTGCATTTTACACAATTTTTAAAAATTTATAAGTTATTTAATACTTTTCTTTCCATTTTTTATTTCATTTATAATTATTGTTATTGGTTTGCTTTCAATAGATATTTAGTGGAAATAATGATATACATAAATATGACAGGAAATTGTCTGAAGCATATATACATGACAGTCTTACTCAAAGATTCTATGTAACTGACAATTGATAAGTCGAGACACTTTGATGTAAACAATATCCATGATTTCGATTATTTCTTGTCTTAAAAATATTCAAATTTTTATAAAAATATAATTGAACGAAATATTCTTCAAGCACGTATATTTGCTTCAAAAGCTTCGCTGTTTTCAATTTTTATAAGCAATTTACAATAGATCAAATTTAATCTAGTTATGTAAATTGTATTGTATTCTCTTGCCTTTGTTCTAGCATTCTAAATCAACAGATTATTTTATATGAGATACAGTGCATTATTAAATCTTTTAATAGAATACAAATTTTAAAAATTTTAATTTTGTTAAAAATATCAAAATGTATAATATATTATATAACGACTTAAAAATATATGTTGTGAGAATGAAAACAATATTAGAAACTGGAAACAAAAATTATTTTAAAGAGAAAGAATAATATATTATAAACAAAAATAATAAATAACTAAAGATGAAAACTATATAGATAATATTATAAATATTATAAAGATAAATAAATAGGAAAGAAAAAGATAAACATAATAAAAGAAAAAGATACGTAATGAGATATTTTAAAACATAGAAGATTAGCTGAAAAGATTCTAATAATACCAAAATGTTACAAATATTAAAAGTTTAATGAAATCTTTTACGATAAAAGATAAGTAATAAGAACAAAATTTGTATCAGAAGAAAGATATAATAATGCCACTTATGTACAAGAAAAACATATAGAAATGAAATATGAAATATGAAACTAAACATATAAAAATGAAATATGAACCTCTGGTATCTTTATTTTTTATTTCCATTGTATTATCATGTGAAATACTAATTACACTACGATATTTTTCTATATCTATGATCTATAAAAATATAAAATTTGAAGAAAAATCTTTAGACCTAGATCTAGCTGCTATAAATTGTAATTATAAAATAACAAAAAGTAATGTTTTTTTATTGCTCTCTCTTTCTCTCTACTTTCATTTGATAATAATAAGTATGTAATTTTATTAACGCTTGTTAGTACGGTTACATGTTAAAATTGGAAATTTTATTTTCTACTAAAAATAAAGAAGGAAAGCTATGGATTTCGAAATCGTATAATATTATATTTTATAATGACAAACTTAAATTAAATTTAATAAAATTAAAATTTCACAAATCTTCAAAATAAGTTTAAAATTATAATTATTAAACGAGAATATTATTTCTAATAATGAGCGATTCATATAATGAGCAAAATTGTACAGTTTTCTAAAAAATAATAAACATTATTACAATACGTTCACTTTATTTGTCTTGCGTCAAAGACAATATATATTTCTACATTGTACATGGCGGATGTTCATGATACCAATTTGAATGTAGGATAGAGTACAAATTAAAAATTAACTTAAATTTTTTAATTATTAATTTGATATTGTGAAATTAACTTTTAAAAACTTAAATAGTAATTTATGTAATAATACATAAAATACAGAAATATTGTATAAAAATATTGATTTTCATACAAAACTTATATTATTTTATGCTATATTGGTAGATAATTAAAGTCTAATCTACTAGTGAATATCATTTCATAAGAGCAAATAACTTATCCAATTTAAAAACACATGTTTAAAAAAACGTTTCATTAATATAAAAATTTGTTCTTCAAATTCATTCCAATTTCAATAAATTATTATCAACTAATTCAGCTTTATTGAAAATTTTTTTTAACTTTGTTTAGTTAAAATCAGATAGATTCTGTTTAAATAATAATTAAACAATTGGATATTATTTTACTCTATAATACAACATTTTCCTTTTTAACTTTCTTACTAAAATTAAGTTTTATGATACCAGTTATCTAGTGTACAAGCACCATAATAATACAAGCACATATGCCATTGTTTCATTTGATTTCTGTTATGAATATTTTATTATACATTTAGGATTAATTTAACATTTTCACTGTGTGAAGTCAATATACTTCAAAACTGAGGATCAATACGCAATGTCCTGCTATTGTAGTTATGTACATTCAATTGTTACTCATGCAAACTATGATTTAAAATTACGGTTTTAAACGCTTTGCAGCCAGCATTCTAATTATGTAATGTAATTTTTTTTAATAATTTTTGTTTTAATTAGAAATACATTTTAATGATCATCTGAAGAGAATATATGAAAATAAAAAGTAAGATTATAGAGATTAGAATAGAGTATAATTTTTTTAAAAGGTTATAAGTTTTATGTTCCTTTGTTTTTCCTTAGAATATTCATATTTTCAAAGAAAATTCTCTTTTTGTAGCTATGTAACTGTAGTAAAATTATATTTGGGAGAAAATAATAGGTGTTCTTATTTCTTAAGAAGCATCACGTAAAATCATGATTTATAACAGTATGCTATCAAAAACACGATATTCAAGGAAAATTAATTTAGAATAATTAATGTAAAATGATTAAATATTGTACATATAAGACCGTTATTTAAACGAATAAATATAAAATTAAGCATTTAACAATGAAGTAATGATATACAAGAAAATAAATAAAAATGAAAAAAATTAATGATTAGAAATAGTAATATCATAAGTAATTTCCAAATATTGTGAAGATTATTATAATAAATATTTCAAAAGTTTAATAATTGAAAATTAGTAAAAAGATAGAAAATTAGAAAGAAACCACTTTTGAAACCAATCTTTTCAGAGTTATTAAATGCAATCATAATTTTTTAAAATATTCATTTAGCATAAGTATAATAAACTGGGTAATGGTGTATACATTGTAAACTTAATTTGATACATATACATTAATTATCAACGTAAATAACTCCAGTTACATTATAATTTACAGTCTCCATATTTTTCAATTAATTTCGCGTGTTACATGCAGATGTAACGCTTGGTTAAGTATTCTATTTTCTATTAAAAACAAATTGGAAAGTATGAGAATTTTAAACGAAGTATTTATAAATATTATTCAATTGTTAATTAATCATTAAAATGAAATTTTAAATTAAAATACAATGGAAATCGAAGCAAATTAAATCACATACTATTTCTCCTTTTTCTTTGTAATTTATTCGTCGATATTGTTCTATTCTGTGTAATTCATTTGTGTAAAAAATTTAATCTTTCATAAGATGTTTAATCTATTTCTTCGTATTTATATTAATATTTCATATTTGCGTAATTCACTGATGTTTTATATTTTTCGATGGTTTTGTTTATTTTATTTTTATTATTCACATTTTATTTCTTATCTTATACCTGTAAGTTTTTATCATTGCTTCTGTTTATCATCATTATTTCTGTAATAGTGATAAACAAAGTAGAGCGAGAAACATAGTAAAATGTAATAAAAAAATGTGGTAAAATAAAATAAAGTGAAGTATTAGACGTAAACATCAGACGACGAGAAGTTTCATAAAGTTTATTGCAATGTTTAATCAATAAATATTATTGAAACTGTGTAAAACTGAAAAGGATCTCATATTTCTATTTGAAGGATTCTATGTATCAAACAATTTATTGTTTGCGGAGATATCATCTTCTTTCATCTTCCTAATAAATATTATCTTTTTCTGCTTTAATTCAAAATTAAACAGTTTAGCTTTTTAAAGCTGAAGTACAAAGTGTTAAATAACCTGCAACCGTAATGTCGAATTTGTCCATGTCGAATTTTTATATTTATATGAAACATATGCGTGTATGTATATGTATATCTATGTACACATATGCTTTACAATAGATATGTGCGCGGATACTATCAACAATCCTATTATGCGTATTTTTGGCCGATTCGCGAACACTACTTGCTCTTCAAAATTCTTGCTATGAATATTCTACAATTTTTAATGAGGCTATAAATATACAATATACCAATCATGTAAAAATTGTAAAATATTATCGCGATTGTGATTGTATGTATATAATTTTATATATAATTTTATAATGTTTTTTTATAATACGCAAAAATTATCTCTCTATGCCCAAGGTAAGGAACAAAAACTTTGTTCGAAAATACAATCTATTCCTCATATTTCTCATTTATTGTAAGGATTTGTAAATGATTTTGTTGAAAAATAATTGATGTTTAACACGATTTTTATTTCTTTTTTTTTTATGCTTTCTTCAAATTGTTTCTAATTGTTTGATCATTACGGTTCTGACGAACATCAAATAATGTACTATCTTGTTACATGGAATAACAATGACAATATTTATGCGCAATTTAATTTTACTTAAAGTCTCATGAACCTTTTTTTTTTTTCAAATTATAATTAATAGAAATCACTTTAAACTATAAATAGAGGAAAATAAGAAGTTATCATATAAAGAAGATATTGCTGCGAATGTAATATTTAGACGCTTCGATTGTTCGTGTTTCGATTCCTGTTTTTGTATAAATTTGAACAAGATTGAATTGGTCCTTGTGACTGAGATATTACATAAGCAGTGTAACAATGAAGTAAAAATGACATTACACCGTTATTTATCGATATCCCTAACTTTTTTGAAAAATACATATATCATCAAGAATAAAGACTATACATGATAGTCGCTGATTTACGTGAAAAACTGAAGTTGTACAAAGTACCATTATTATATATTTTATCTCATTATTGTATAACGCAAGAACTTGATTTAAAACCGGAACAATATATTGGGAACAACTGACAATTTATAATACTGTTTTATATTTAAAACAAAAAAAGAATGAAATATAGATTTTAAGAATCAAGATTTTTTAGAATCAAGAATCTTTCTTCGCTTTAACACAATCACGATTAATTAATTATGCCTTTTATTAATTTGATGATAATATAATTTAGCTCCTTAAGTAAAAATAATAAAATCGCCTGTATTTATACAGTTGTTACATTTAAGGATAATATATATAATATGCATATTATTACTGTTTAAAATCTAACAAATCTATTTTAAAACACCAAACACTTTTTTCATATAAATAAACTGAAAATTTGAATATTTTCGATTTCTTTACAATAATTATATTAAAATATTGAATTAGAATAATTATTTACATTAGCGATTCCTTGTTGATTTTAATGAACGTGAAACATGTCAGAATTATTATTTTAAACAATTTTTGTACGTAAATGTTATTTAATCACCTAATCGATAATTTTTTTCATTAAAAGTTGGTATTGGACGGATACCGGAGTAATAATATTATAACTATTCTGATATAACTTTTTTATACAAAGAAATGATAGTACAAATAGATAGAGAACATACAGGTCATGTAAGTGATAGATTGCTGAATTTTTATTTTGACAGAAATATGACCTGTATATAAGAATAGTGGCATTATTTGATACAATTTCCAATTTCTGTTAAAAATTAATTTCCAGTTATTTCGTATAACTTCCAATTTCTATTCCAACAATAAAATAAAGTTTAATATTGCTATATTCTTTTATACCAAGACAATCAATTAATCCAAGCACAATTCTGACAATATTTCTATTTAATCCAAAATTAAATTGAAACAAAGTTAATGTAAAAAATATATAATTTTTGGACACACAAGTCGGAAAATAAAGTGGAGCAGTGGTTAAAAATGTTATATAGATAAAAGTTATTCAGAATGATGATGACTTCGACAACATATTTCAAACTCATCGAAATCGGTCATCATGTAATGTAAATAATTACGCAAGTTAAGATAGAACTAAATAATAATTTATATTGATAATAATTTACATTGAAATAAATCGAGAAAGAAAGGCTTAAATTTTTCAAATCTATATTACAATATCAATCGGATTTGTCCAATTTTTGATCGTCAAAGTTCAGTTCGTTTATGAAATGATATTCGAGTTTGAGTTTCTACTGAATTCAAAAAACGAACATATCTTTTTTACACTGTCGTTCCGAGATTATTCACTTAATTAATTTACAACAAATGTTCCCAAGTAGAATTATGTATTTGAAATTATGCATTTAAATATTGATTCATCGTTCACAAAAGATCGTTAAACGAACTCGTTAACGTTCATTTGTTGTTCAAGCGCATATTTACATTGTTGATTGTCTCTACTTATGGTCAGCAATATAACAATTAAATGATTTTCAAAATTCACCAAGTCTTGGAAATGTTTCTTGAAATGAAACGATCCATTAACTTGAATTTATGACGAATAACGATATCATGAAAAATGTTTCTCATTGCATTTTCATCGACACGAAATTATAACGATTTATTTATACTTATTGTATAAATGAAAAATTAGATGCTGTCCTCAACATGTTCGAAATGCCTTCGTTTTCAAAAAATATTTGTACATGTTAAATAATCATGTTTGTATGTATTTTGCGTGGAATATTCCATTAAAATTTTAATAATAACAAACATTCGCAATAACGAAAAAACTTCAGGCATATTTTCTTATTTCTGATTTATTAATTATAATAAACGTAGGTTGCAATATTTAACGATACTTTTATAGTTGCTTGCAAGAAAATACTTACTTAAAAATTGTTTTCATGCTTCTATCATACGACTAACTACGATTTTTATTCATAATCTCTTTTCTATGAATTTTTGTTTTATACATATTCACTTATAAATTGCTCGCTTATTTTTTATTTTATTTTTAATTGTATTTCCATCCAACGAGAAACATTTTCCTGTTTCCTCAG
This sequence comes from Tetragonula carbonaria, assembly GCA_032399595.1. Lineage (NCBI taxonomy): Eukaryota > Metazoa > Arthropoda > Insecta > Hymenoptera > Apidae > Tetragonula > Tetragonula carbonaria. The sequence continues at coordinate 2,936,126 of JAUCRC010000002.1, read as the reverse complement.
AAACAAAAGCTATCGTCGAATGACTTTACTTTACAAAACTGAAAAATTCGTGCTGTATTTTCGGAGCGTATATATGTAATATATACGTATATATTGCCATTACAGTATAGTTTAATAGTCTTTCTATATTGTCTACGTTATTTACAGTGCTATCTTACAGCTAAAATTCTATCGTTGATATTGATCAATTACGTTATAATGGAGTTAGTCGAGTGAGAGGCACCATAGAAGTTTTATATCATACATGACCGTAATATATTCAAGCATGTTTTACAAAATATTTTTTCGGTTTTCATCAGTTTTCATAACAAAATTACAAAAGCAAACGAAGAAATTCACCTCATTGTCAGGAAACCAAATTGTGATTACAGAAATAAATATCGTGTAATTTAAGAAAGACTTTCAACGATACATTTATGATCGTCAGATTAACTAGAATCTGTTCGCCTTAATTGGACAACTTGCATTTTAGATAGTCAGTTGATAAAAGCGGAAACTTATTACTAAAGATATTGAATTTTCGTCGTAGTATTGTACATGGGAATAAAGAAAAAGTGAAATAAAAAAAGGGACGAAATTGTCAAACTATTGATTCGATAGCTTCGTATTCTGTTCTACTATTTGCGTAATAGTTATGTAAATATCTTTCAATAAATTTTAAAGAAATTCATTAACACAAAAAATGAAACGTTATTTGACTAAATTTAAAATTGAACTTTTCTCATTTATTCTTCTTTTAAAAAAGAACTTTAAACTTAGATTAGGGCTATGTTAACGTAAGCTTTTTTTTGGGGAAAATCCCCAAAATCTGTTAAATCAGAGTTCCTTTTTCCAATTAGATCTTGCAATTTCTTATTTTACAATTTTATGATAAACTATCTTTTATATTTACATTTACAATAAACTATTTTTTTATTTTTACTCTTGTTTGTGTAGTGGGTTTTTATATTGTATCTTTTATTTTAATGCATCTTCCGTATCTTGATTAAACATCGTGTAAGATATTTTATTGGTTCTTTATAATAATGTTGCATTTACACGGATTGTTTCACTGCTTGATTTTCAATCAGTTAATAAATAACAAGAACAATTTTTAAATCCATTATAATTTTACGTAAGAAAATATAAAAATACAAATGGAATCGATATAATTTCGTATCATACCTTGTAATTTTTATCTTTATCCTATAATTTTTATCTCATTCGAAATAATATTTCTACAATTTTTTTACACATCTAATTACATTTGAGAAATTATTTTTCTTTTTAAATTTTTTAATGAAAAATATATCTCGGCATTTCAATTTGAAACAAAGAACAAACAAAGGAAGTAACAAACAATTTCCCACAGTGAACGAAGAAAAAAATAATAAAATAATAAAAGAATGTTTATTTTTTGATAGTGGAACAAAAATGATTTCAAAGACAAAATAATTCTTTATCTACTCAATTCAAACACTACTCCTAACTGTTCACGAAATTTTCTTCATTTTCGATATATATGATATTATCCATATATACTTGTATACATGTACATATTAATATATAATATGTAAACCATTGCATGTATTTTATATACTTATGTGTACATGTATACAATCTCACATAAAGCGTTGTAAACTCTTTCTTCTGGAACTATTGCAGATATTGCAAATTTTGAAACGTTAAATGGTGCGAAGAAACGCAATTAGTTGCGGTAAGTTTTTTTATAGCGATGGAAAGGATGCCATTTTCAATTTTAATTTGAATGGAATAGTATATCAATCTTTTTGTTGTTTCAATAGTTGTTGTGAAATCTAACAACTTTCATTTGAAACATTCTTTTTTTTTATTCTACATAGTTAAAAAGTTATAGCTGTGAATATTTTTCTTAAGAATAACGTTGGAAAAATATTTTCCATTCATTTCTAAGTATTTGGTTATTTATTTTTTTCCACGTCAAAAAGTCTGGCTGAAATATTTAAAAAATAATCAGCTCTCTTTAAATGTGTATATCCGACTACCGAAAGTCAGCCGAAAATACTGCGATAATACTGAAATAAAAAAAAAAAGAAAAGATGATTCTCGATTGTTTGTGAAATCTAGGAAAAAATGCTTGTCCTTGACAACATATTTCAGGGTCATTGAAATCGATGATAATTCCAAAATATAATTAAGCGTGTATAATTTCGAATACCATGTTCAAATTTAAAATCATTGAATGCCAAATTCAAAAATCATTGAAATTGATGAAATTTAAATTTAAAAAATGTAAAAAACATATTTTTGTAAATATTTCAGAAACTATGGCGAAAATGGTAACACATATAGAGGAAAGTTGTTCAGAATTTGATAACACATTTCAACATCGTTAAGATTGGTGAAGACAACTCTAAAATAAATAATTACCAATAATTACTATTATTTAATAGTAATCTAAACGAGATTCAGCTACGAACTTTTTTTTATCATATTAATAAATTATGTTCTTCTACGGCACACATGTGCGCAGAATCATTTAGAAATTAGACATGAATTATGTCTTGCAATGTCAATAGCATTACATACTATATTTAATAGCCTAAGTAGAAAATATAAATGATATATTCAAACGTATTCTTTTTCATCATCTTATGCATTCGCGAGCAACATCGGAGTATATAAGATATTCGTGATGTAAATATTTAAAGTTGTATAAATATATTGAAAAGTATATTGGAATGTATCGTACAAAATTTTTTGAATTTTGGACGTTCGTAGTTGAATTCTTATAAGGCAAAGATTCCTTAGTATTTTTAATAGTTTTTAATAGTTTACAAAATTATTTAAAAATCATTTTCTTAATGCGTTATCGTGCAACTTGTCTAATTTCGTTAAGTTCATAAAAATGATGTAGTATATTAATTATATGTGATTAATTCCAAACATACTACACTAACATAAGTTTAAATCATGTTTTCTGTTAGTTTTATATATTTTAAATCATGTTCAATTCATTCGATAATTTTCGTGCATAAAATAATGTTGAGAAAAATTATGATATATAATTTTGTTACAGTCTAATTGTAAAACCGTAACAAAATATCTGTTAGTGAGTCGCGACTGTGATTAGATATTAAAGAGTTATTAAAAATAAATATTTTAAATGATAAACATTTTAAACATTCAAACTCTATAACGCATAAATAGATTTTACATTAATTTACACAATAAAATATAATCTTTCTATAATTTTCTGCATAAAATCACAAATACCCTATATACCCTAATTGCATCCTTTAAAGATCGTTAAACACAAACTCCATAAAAATGTATTACAGCCAAAAGGTGAACTGCAGCGAACAGATAATATTCTGAAATTAATTAGATCATCTCAATTATCCCATAAGATGTTTAATTCATTTATAATATATTCTCATATCCCGACAAAGTTGTGACTTGTAATAGAAAAAAAAAAAAACGAAACGGAAAAATATTCGTTCCAAACGAAATTATACATACGTATATAGAACTCGATATCGCGTTTTTTGTACAATGCGTGTTCCCATTCATTCCGCCTATGCGTATACGCAGTATTTTCGATTTCTTTTTAAGTAGTTTAGCATTTTTTTTAAGTCTGTGATTAACTTTAAGGCTTAATAATTGATCATTATTATCAACAAAGACTGTTCTATCTGTATATGTATATGTATACACACATAGTATTATGTATGTATGTATATATATATACATATATAATATTTATAATATATATTCATTATATATAATATATTATATATCATACATATATCATATATTATATGTATTAAATATGTATAATATATGTATATAAGCCTACAGAGAGAGTATATCTTGTCTAGGAAGTGTTTCTTTATTTGCTTATAATTCCCCTCTATTCCTAGTTGGCCCAAATGATGTTCCCAATACGTTTGCGTTCATTTCTTCAGCGTATTGTCGCGCATGTGTAACTTCTCATCAGAAGTACTCTTTTATTTCCTTTGTTTTTCATTCTAACAGTTTCTTCTATTTCGATTCTCAATCTTTTTTCCTATCACGTATTCCTCTTACACGTAAAACACATATTTTGGTAAATTATTTAGCGTTCACCTCTAGATCCGACTGATTCGACTTGCTTGGAATTTCAAAGAAACATCGAGGATTCACAACTGACGCGATGAATTGATTAAACACACCAATGTTCCATACTATCTTTTATCTTGAATTATATTTCTTCATTCTCATGAATTTTTCGTCTCTTATTTCACCACCTATTTCAATCTCTTCGATCGCATTTGTAATCATTCTTCGTTCCTTAAAAAAAGAAAGAAAAGAAAGGACAATTATTTCTGTGCGTTTAGCTTGACAATTTTGTTAAAGGCTATTTTGAGGATCATAAATCCTAACGGAAGTATCCAAGTATCCAACGTTTCCATATTCGGTAGTTTCCATTGTCATTGATCCATGGCAATTTTTGATCACTTCCTCTATATGAAAAGTGCATTTTCTCGGTTCGGGAAAACGGATTTCCTAAATTTTTGGTGCTTTTTTTCTTTTTTTTCGTTCGTTACTGATAAGACACGAACAAGTTCAAAGGAAATGATATCATTCGTTCTTTCCTCCTTCTTTTCTCATTTTAAATATTTCTCTTTTTCTTTTCCCTTCTTATTTTCAATGAATTTTATACGTTAGTCGATTTTCTAATTATTTGCAGTTTTCTTTCTTTCTATTGATTTCGTCTTATTTCGATATAGTCTACCTCATTGTTCAATGTAAACCTAATTAACTTTCAGAATTTGAAAAATAGTGTTCTTGATGTTACATTGGTTAAATTATGGTATATTTTCTTTTGGTTTGTATCCTTCTCGAGTGTTATTTTATTTTCAGCTTTATTGAAAAAACGAGGCAAATTATAATTTTGTTCTATTATTCATGAGATTGTACTTCCATTTTTGCTACAAACGGAACGCTTTTGTTAATTTCATCTTGAAAATAGTTTCAACCGACACATTTATATTTATATTTATCTTGATATTTTCACAATTCATGTCAATTTTATTCAAATTATAAGTAAGAAAACTCATCTTATTCGATCGTAGATTTTATAACATTAATAGATATATAATCATTTAATATGTATCGATTGATCGATATGTAGCAACATACATACATTGAAATGACTCACCATTTCCAAAATAAATCCAAATCTGTTGCTTTGATTATCATTCAAATTTTCAATGACAATTTCATATTTTCGATTCAGTTAAATCATCCCTCGTTCAACTAATTAACTGTTTATAACTAATAATTCATCCTCATTTAACTAAATATGTTTTGTTCATCCGAGTCATAGTTCTAGTAATGTTATTTCACCAATCTTGGATTTTCTTTTCTATACCATTCATGAATCCAGCGTTTCTTCCAATATTTCTTCTGTTATTCGCAATTCATCACTTTTACTTTATACTCTTTGATTAACAGCAACAAGCAAAGGTAGAAATAAAAGGGCAGAGGAAGAGAACGAACGTTATCTTCACCTCAGTTCGTTCATAGCAGTTCCGTATCGGTGTACAACTAATCGATCTTGAAACCTATCAAAGACATCGATTTAGACCGCTTTTGCTAAACATGTCCGAGGCAATGCTAATACAAGGTTGTGGTAATACAAGGCAAAGTCCACGGAATTGCCAGTGATTGCGAAACAGATGGCACGAGGTCACCGAGGGCTTTCTGTTACACGTCGTCTTCTATACTTCTTAGGGGTATTTGTTGCTTTTGTGCCATTGCGTTCAACACGTAGACTAGCTGATCCAATTTCTTGTCTATCACGGACAACTGCGGGCAGAAACAATTTCTATGCATTATAACGAAGCGTTTAGACCAAACGAGCAAATGTATTCATTCGCTGTCCACTTCGATTAAATTCGTGCTTCTATTTATTCTTGTTTATTATAATAAACGAGCACAAATTTGTCGGAATAAAATCGGCAAACGAGCATTCATCCGTTTAATCTAAACGCATCATATGATATTTAAGAATGAATCCTCTTAGTTGAAGGCTGCGAATATAAGAAATTTTGCCTTTCGGATTGAAATATTTGTTTATTCCCTTTTATTTCACTTCTCTTCCTTTATCTTCCTACTTTTCAAGTCCGTTTCAAAAATGAAGAGAAAAATATTAGTGAAATTTATGTTCAAGTGTTGAATGAAACAAAGGAAAAATATAAAGTGTCTGCGTGTTTAACGTTGTTTACGTTTATAAAGTATCTTCTTCGATTGTTATCGATTTTTAGAAAAAATTAATCGATGATTTTCGGTTATTTAATATTATATAATACAGAGAAAATGTGATTTTTTAGTAAACTTATTTCATAAAAAAATATCATAGGGATTAGAACAATATTCGTGAAAACAATCGAAACCAAACATAATGGAATGGAGAAGAAAATTTTCGAATTTTTTGGGAAAGAGATACTTCCTGAGAATTATTCTATATTTTTAATATTATAACTCTCTTATTCAACTGTAATGTTTACAAAAAAAACGGTGTTTTTAAAATAGCGGTATTTTTAAAAAATATATGTTATGTAAAAAGTTACTTAAAAAAAAATGAATGGTATTTTTAAATAACAATACATAAATATGTTTCTCATTAATATATCAGTCCTAAATTATGTGATGGTAAACAAATGAACAATAAAATTTTTATAATACGTAACATTTGGATTTCATGTCAAAATGTTATCAATTCACCATTGTTGGATGCAAGGAAGATTTAAGTAAAATGTTCAATTAGATTCTATATTCTTTTTCATACTTGTTTCCTAAATTTCATTATCCTGTTTCAAAAAAATTGACGGAACAAATGCCACATGCCATAAATTAGTGTCAACTAAGTGATCTAAAAATGTGTTCAAATTATACTATTCAATACACTATGATTTATACAGAGTGTCTCTGAAATTATGATATAAGCGGCCGAATGGTGATTCTATATACTATAAAAATAAGTATAACAGAAAAAGAAGGATAACAATTTTAACAATTTAATGCTTCGTTAAAAAAAAAAAATAAATAAATAAATTTGAAAATCCATCAGATACGCTAATTGTAAGTTGTCTCAACGTCTCTTTCTGCTTATATTCTGCTTTTTATTTCTATACTGTCGGCCTGTACTATTTTCTTGTTATGCATCATGTACTTGCATTATGTATTCAATTTAAAATAGTTTTATAAATAAGAATAAAATTATTCTATAATATTTAGAACACTGTAATATTTCTAATTATTAAATAACATTTTTAAGAATGCAACAAAAAAGTGTTCAAAATGTGTTAACTACATCGCATATATAACCCGAAAAGTTGAAATTCAAAATTTAATTTATATAATGTGCCCCTAACTATACAGGGCATACTTAATAATGGGAACATCTAAATATCTCCGTTCTTAAAGATACCCTCCACTTTTTTCAAGACAGCATATTTTCCGATCTATCAATCGATATTGTGCAACCATTCTCTATAAAAACATATTTAGCCATGTATACTGAAAAAATTATTAGTACGAGATATCTTAATTTTTAAAATCTAGCGTATGAAAGACAAGGAAACACAGCGATAACATCCTTGTTCAGGATGTATGTATGTATTTTATAAAAATAAAAAATCTTATGATGTTAGTCCTGATTGAATATTATAGCCATAATTACATTCTATTCTTACTTTACTTACAGTACATTAGAAAAAAAGATTAACAAATGTTTTATTTATCAGAAAAAGAAAAAAAAAATAAGTATATCGAAGCCGTAATAAAGCCGGGAAAGAAACTTACCTGCTGTTCAACCCTGTATAAACGTGCACCTATAGTCATCGGTTTCACATTGCCTGCTCGATCGATTCCCGCTAGGTAGCTGCCTGGTTTACCTAATGTCTGATCCAATCTTCTCTGCAATTCCTGTGAAAACGTGTAAGTTACGAGCTTAATAAAGTGATATGGCAAATGATTTTTTATTCAGAATTTCATAATATGATTATTCCTTAACATGGAAATCTGAGAATATTACGAGAATTTAACACATTTTCACGCGTAATAATAATGTAATTCATTCGAATCCATAATGTAGAATTTATATAAATACATATAAAATATGACACGTAGAGAATCGGAGCAAATCGATTACACAATCGAGTAGATGGTGATTCTACATGTAAAAGTAAGTCGAAAGAAAAAAATACTATTTTTTTTGTTTGACTTCTCGTTCTCGAGAAAACTGAGTTTGAAAATTCTACGAACATTTTCAAACTCAAATTTATAGAGTTTTTCCCCCTCAGATTTATAGAATTTAAATTCAATTTTCAACTTGAAAACAAGGCGTTAAATGTTATTCATTAAAGCGAAATATAATATATCGAAGCGAAGAAATGTTATTCCTTCTCTTCAACTTATTTTTGTATGTAAAATTACCTACTCGATTTTATCACCTATCCAGTCTCACTCTCTAAGTGTGAATTCTGGACTAAGTGTTGCCAGATCTGTTTCGAGAATTATTCATTGAAACGTATCTTACGAAGAAATATAACGATTTAAGATAGAGATTGATGAAAACTCGGGCGAAAAATTTAGTACATATTTGACTATTAATATCTAGTAGTTTGAAAGTATTAAAAACAAAAAATTGATTGAAACATGACATTTTACGAATAACATAATTAGACGTGACGTTTTTTTAATTTACAAATGTGTAAGTTCACAACCGAATGAATTATCTTTATCATACAAACTCGATTTTATGAAAGATTGAACTTATCAATAAAATATTTCTACAAATATTGTTCGGAATAAAGAAGCACATTGTGTGTTGTAAATTAATTTCTTGCAAAACTCATCCGTTTCGAAATTCTGGAGTCGAATTAATTTTTTTAAACGATACCACACGATGTTACTTGTTAAGATGAATCCATTAAATTGCATTTTCAACGATCGAGATCGTTTGTTATTATAAATTGTTAATAAAAATGATACAAAGCATGATATATTAGTATTAAGATTTTATAAGTTTAAAACGTTGCTCATTCTTGTTTTCCTCCAGTCTGATTGCCAGTGAACTTGTGTAGATTAATCATTTCTTTAACACTAGAACTACCGGCAGTTAAGACGAAGTTATTTCTACCAAAATTATTTCGATTTCTAATAAATAAAAATGAAATAGAATTCGTTATATTATTTCTTTAGTTATACACTGTAAAAGTCATTGCATCATTGCGGGGAAAAAATTGTAACATGAAATAGAAATTTTAAAATAAAATTGCAAAACCAGTCATTTTGTGGTATCACTGGTGTGTGGTAGTTCTAGTGTTGAATATCATTTAGAAATCGATACCCCGAACGACCCTTTCCTCAATAAAGTCCAATGTATCCGTTAGAAGAAAAATCTGTTTACAATATCTTCACAATACATTCAAAAATCAGCGAAATCGGCGAGAGAGTAGACAGTCTACACTTTCGCTCAATTAACCTTCGTTAATGTGCGTAATGACAAAAGAAAAAGCGAGTTGAAGGGACACACAGGTTCCGGGCAAGTTCCGGTTTCCTGACGGAAGAAGAGTAGTTGCCGAAATCTAAAAAAGTCTCGCATGGTTGCCACATTTCTATTATTATCCGTTGACTCGATGAAATGGTGAAATTAGCGAAACAGGCGAGCTCGACAAAAATTATCTGACTCGACCCGAATTATCGACATTGCCATAATGAATATTATCTGTAATTGTCTATAACAAACAAACCCAATTATCATGTCTTCTTCATGTAGTTACTGTACATTTTTTCCTAAATGTGTCGAGCGTTCTCTAGGCTCAGTTCCTAACGTTTTATAACGCTCTCATTCTCAAAGAAGATACGATCACTTACAGTTTACGAAGTTTGTTCACGAAGTGAATACCGAAGAAAAATGTACAGATTCTCTTAAAGAGGCGTATTTTCAAAAATACAATTCAACGATATTAACAATAATGCAAATACATCGACATAGTAGTTCAGTTGTAAACGTAAACGTAATTACACACAGGCGCGAGCGCACGCGGGCACACGATATACAGGGTGCGGCAGAATGGAGTCGCACATTTCCAAGGTGAATTATGAGAAAATGGTACAAAATACGAAAAAAAAGTTTTATTCTCTGAAAGCACATATAATGCAGTTTTTTTTTTGGGCTAGGTTTTAAGAATAATATCGTCCAAATGATGGCCTTGACGGATGATGCACATACGCAGGCGTTCCTGGAAGTTTTCTATTGCTCGCTTCGGCATATCTTGAGGAATTCCGGCGATTTACTCTTTAATGGCCTCCTTGAGATCTTCTAGGGTTCGAGGACGATGCTTACAAACCTCAGCCTTGAGATACTCCCGCAGGAAAAAGTCGCAGGGGCTCAGATCTTGGGAGCGAACGGGCCATGTAACATCTCCTCGTAGGGAAATTAGCAAAGTGCCTCTTGCAAAATGGCTCGAGAACGACAGGCTGTATGAGCAGCTGTATGGCTCCATCCTGTTGGAACCAGAAGATCATTTGGATCTTGTTTCTCTTCACATTCTTCCATTTTGGGGCGTAGAAATTTATCCAACATGTTACAAGACCGGTCTGATATCACCGTAACCGTGTCGCCACCTTCTTAAAAAAAAAATAAGCCCTCACGGTGGGGAACACCCAGCTGGGTTTCTTAGGCATTGTAGATGCCCTTTTAAATTTTGGACGTATTTCAATATCGTTTCCCGATCAGGAACACCGTCGTTTCGGTTCAAACCGAAACTCTTGCGAAAGGCCCTTTGCAATCACGAAATGATCACGTGTGAATGTCAAATTTTAATTCGCATTTATTCAAAGTTCAAAATTAATCGACGCGTCTCACATCAATTGGAACGAACAATTTGAATCACACAATTTCACGAACAGATTTCCCATACTTTACAACACGCAATGTATGTAATATGGTTAATACAGTGATCGACTGAAAACTAACTACCGCCTGTCAAACTGTGCGAATTGTACGACGTAGCTTTCTGTAACATTTTCGTGGCCGTCATCACGAGAGAAGAAAAATCACGGAATCACCGTTTTTAAAAAAAGCCTCGACAACAAAGCCCCGATGATGTTCACCTGACGAATAGTAGCATAGTGGCTACTGAAAACTGCATTGTTCACCTGACCTAACGGGGACTGCCACGACCCTTTACCTGCTCAAGGGACTCTTCGTTTGATTTTTTGAAATGTGGGACTCCATCTTGCCGCACCCTGTATAATCAACATATTCCATACTGTAGACTCGTATAAACTCATACTATTTTAATTGATAAAACATCAAATTGTAAATATAATTTAAAGACAAATTTTGAACAATATATTTGGAAAATTATAAGAAAAAGACAGTGAATATAAATATGTAAATAATTATATATGAATATAAATAATTATTTAGAAGAACAATAGATCATATGTTGCGATTTCCCATTTTTAAATAGAATTTTTGCGATCAGTACAAGGTAAATGTTCACAATATAATAAATAAAATGTAATAATATTTCATCTGTTATATTAGATTTATATTCCTATGTATTATGTTTTTGCACTTGCATATTTAGTTTCCATTTATCAAAAGTGTGCATTGCAGAGATCCTGACTTTACAGAAACTCTGTAAAACTCAGGTAAAACATGCAAAATAATTATCAAATAATTCAAACGTTAAACATATTTCTTTAAATAATCTACAAATTTAAAAAATATCCTTCGCTAGTTTATAGTGAAAGTATAGCTTATAGTTTATAGTCTCAGTACTTTGCATCGGGCGGATCAACCTGTCTCCTCCCGACGATCCAGACCTCTATTTACAAAAAACCAAACTTTTGTTTCTGACGCGATTTAAAATTCAATTGAAATGAATAACGTGCATGATCTACAAGAAAGGATTCAAAACAAATCCGATACGTGAATGCAGAATTCAATGTAATAACATTATGTTGAAACGCAAAGCTATTGTATCGAACATTTTTTTCTTCAATTATCTATGGAAACGAAGATACGTGGAACATGTGTCCACGAGACATCTTTTTACATATTTTAAAGTGTAGATTCATCGCTTAAAATATGGACGTACATTTAAAAATACGTTTAAGGTATCAAAATCTTATTATTGACCGCCGTGAATAGTTTTGAACACAAATTATTAAAGAATTACAATTTCATTCCAAAGTTTTCCAATTTTCACATTGTTGTTAATTTCTATAAATGTATCGTACCGTAGGGGACGCGTCCCGTTGGCCTTGGGTCTACGACCCAATAAACATATAAAAGGTGAGGGACGCATCTCTGGGCAGCACTGTTAGGTGTAAAGTAATAGTGCAACTAGACCTACCTTCCAAATCGCGAAGGACACAAAGGACTCATATAAGACCGATACGACATACAAAGAAATCTCTCAATTCTCTTTTGTTTTCTGAAGCCGACTCTACGCCTATTACGTCTATATTCCTTGCGTCCAAAATATTATTAAAATTTCAAGTAAAAAAACAATATTATAAATTAACTTACCTTAATTCGAACCATCATGTTCAAATGTCCTTGACTATACTGTTCGATTACATCGCGCACGTCGTACGGTTTTCGTGCTTGCTGGAATTTTCTCCTAGCCACGAAATACTTGATCTTCCTGATCGCCCTAATGGCGTTTCGATGTACTTCCGTTAACCTAAAAATTATAATGATTTTATTTTTGGCGAATTTATTCTCTTGCTGATAAGAAATATGTTTCTAAACGCATAAAGTGTTTTCGATTCAATGATAAAACCGAAAAGAGGGTGATTCTGCATGAAAAGAATAAAAAAAAAAGAATAACATTCTTTCATTTAGGGCTTCATTTTAGAAAATATTGAATTTGCCAAGTATCCTTGAATTTGGCTAATTTTAGACTAATAGCATTTTAGTCAATGATATTAGAAAATTTCACCGACGAAGAAGATAGAATGTTATTTTGTGAATAATTCTGTGAAAAATATAGAATAAAAGTCAACAAAATGAGAAACTTCCAAGAAATATAAATAAATAAATTTTTAAATTTAGAAATTAAAAATTTAGTTTAAATTGAAATGAAGTTTTAATTTTTCTTATTTGTATATTCTACATGTTTGAGTTCTTACAGATAGACTGTTCATTTCTGCCCAGTCCAAAATTAGCTAAATTTAGATGTAATCGATAAATTTTCGAAATTTAATTTTTCTTCAAAACGAAGCAACGAAGATAACGTTAAGATAAAATAAACTTTGAAGCATTCAAGATATAATATCTTTTAAAGAAGCATTTCAATTCATCAAGATATAAAAAATCATGATGTACCGTGTTCTCCTTTACTTGTTGAAATATGTTGTTGTTTATATATTTTCGAAATCTACGATAGTAGCGAAAATCTACCGAGATAATAGAAGGAAAAGCGTACTTACGTAGTTATTCTTTGCGGTTCCTCGATATCAATGTCAATTTCATCGCTGGTGGCCTCCGTGACAGAGCTCGTCTGGGACGTGAAGAGGCTTCCCCTGACAACCGGAAATATGCTGCTCACACTACCAAACTCAAGAACTAGTTCGTTTGACGTTCAAAGCTGCTCCAGAGAAAGTGCCCTTCAGCCAACTGACGTCATTTCAACTTAGCTAACCAACTATTATTTCGCCGTGAAATTTCGAAGGATTTTCCCGCGTACTTAACTTTCATTCATACCGTACAACACTCCATACTTCACTTTGCCAAATTAATAAATTCTTTTTAGAAAAAAACTTACATATACAAGCCAATAGATTATCGTTAGGTAGAAATCTAGTTTGATGCAGATAGGAAAAAATTTATGATAGGAGAAAAGTAATTTAAATTGTGTATCATATATTACATAATATATAATACAATAGATATAGATATATCTTCAATTCGACAGTGTAGATAATTTTATTTAAACTTAAAGAATTTTTTAAATTAATTTTTCCAATATATTGCAGAATAATATTATTATAATGTTATTCTTTGTAATATTTCATTTAAGAAGTCAGTGCTCGAAATTTTGTTATTTTTATAAAGATTAGACTCCAGAGATTATAAAGTAAGATGCTTAATTGTACATGTTCGATGATATTCATATGTTTCCAAATCAAAACAATTATAAGATTTATTTAGTGAATTTAATTTTAAATGTACATGAAATCAATCTTTCATGACACTTAAGATTAAAGCTATTGAGCTATATTTAATGCTTTGTTGAAAAACTGAGTTGGCTTCTGAGCATTTTCTTGGAGCAAATTCCAAAATTAAACAAATAGATTATTGCGTATTAGTTTTAAAAAATATTTTAAGTCCCTGTTTTCTTTTTATTGTTACGAAGACTTGTAACAACATAATAAGGAGATAATAGTATTTCTTATTATAATATAACGATACTATAATTAATAAAAAATTTAATTAATAAAAAAAATCTAATAATGTTAGACTCAAACGACGTATTTTTATTTTTGACACAGATGATGTACTATGTAAAGAAATTTTATTTGTAATATTAATAATGATAGTTATAATTATAATTACTAAATTAATTCGAAAATTAATATTAGATAATAATTATAATTAATTTATTGAACAAATTGGAAAAGACAATTTCTTGAAAAAGAAATAGAAAAAAATACTGTTAAAGATTTAGAGCCTCAAATCATTACGACAAATTACCTTACAATTTATTTATTTTTTTCACCAATTACAATATGGTTTCTATGTTATTTTATAAATTTTTAAAATTTTATTATTTTCTAAATTTCATAAATTTTTCTATGTTATTTTATTAATTTCTTAAAAAACTATTATTTTAATCATTTGCAAACATCATTATTAATACAATTCTAGCAAAAGTTAGAAATTAAAAATTTCAATGGTCTTGCACATCAAAGTTGGTAATAATAAGGTGGTGATAAAAATGAAGTTTTACATATAAATTTTACATTGATCAAAAATGGATAACTGATTTAAACTGATTTGATATAAAATTACAAAATTATAAAATTATCAGAAAACAACTTGTTACTATGTTAATTATTGATATTATTGAGATCATAAATTAGATCGTGCAAAGAAATCCATATTGTTCGATCAAAAATAATTTAAAATTAAATAATGATTTTATTTGATTGAAGTTGAGTTGCAAGTTTTACACGTGCAATGCCATTTCAGAAGAAATTTTTTTTTTTATTAGAAATATGTTATTATTTTTAACTAATTTTTTTTTATTAGAACCAATTCACCACCAATGTTTGAATTAATGTTCAAGCAGATTGTCACTTCAACTGAAATGGATCAAAGTTGATAACAAAGAAATATTTTTTCATGTTTCTTTCACCTTATGTTGGAACATTTTCATCAGAAAGACTGAAGACCTACTTCAAATATCCGTGATCTTGTACACTATTTATTATACCTCTTCAAGGGATGTTCATGTGTTTATCACGAATATACTGGTTTATATTATCAAAAAAAAAAACGCAACTTCTATTCGAACAAACATTGCAGATGGAATGTAATACATTTGGAACTCGCGTTGTTTAGCATAAATGATTTATATTACCATAATTTATATAATTTATATTATCAAAAATAATGCGTTGCCACCATACATATAGTGGCGTAAGAAAATATTTAATCGTGCGCTTTTGAAACTTTAAACAAAAAAAAAAAACCTGTATTGCACTTGATTTTTCAAAATAATACTTTAACTATAGAAGAATATAAGTATCAAAATTACGTATAGAAGTAAGCAAAAGTATTTGCATATACCATAAAAAATAGCCTACATTTTAAATTGTTATAATATCATAAAAAAAAATCATATAACAATCTAGTTGGTTTCATTTTAAAATATGTTTTCACTTTGACAGTTAATTTTTTTGCAAAAATGTTTCTATGTTGTATGAACTGAACAGATTAATTGAATTGTAAATAAAATAATTCAATTTAGTTCTCTCCATTTCTCCATTGAAATAAAAACTCTTAATTCAAGATAGTTATAAAATTACTGTGTTAATTGTAAGTGAAATACTTTTTCGACTTGATAAGAAAACAATCGTGTTTTTATATTTTTAAATAATCAATAGATTAAATTATTATTAGTTAATTACACATATTTGTTTGTACCGATTTCTAATAAATATAATATACGTATTAGAAAAATCTATGGTATAAAATATAATAATATTAATAAAAATGTTTTCTGCAAAATCAAAGGTTCAAGATAAAAACCTGAAAACTTAAACTATTTTTAAATCTTTGAACTTCTTACATCGAGAAATAGTTTGAAATAAATTTGCATGTTATATGAAATGTTATTAGAAAAATAATTCCTAAGAAGTAAATGTTTAAATGCAGTGACCAATGCGGCTTAAATGAACTTGGTGACAACTTAACGTGATACGTTAACTTTTCTACCTCTTTATGAAAAAAAAAGAACAAATATCAGTTTCATCAATTTCATCAAAATCAAGAATTATTTTATAATCTCCAACGTGAATTCAATACTTTTGCTGAGCGGTGAAGAAGAAAAAAATTGATGCTTCAACTCACCGGTTATCGCGTCTGGTACGATTAGGTGTACTAGCTTTTGGCTCTTCCATGTAAAAGATAACATCACTCTCGTTTTCCATTCGCTGATTCTCGTTCTGAGGCCCAATATCACCAGTTGTGCTGCCACTAGACATACCGCCAGATATTGTAACTGGTGGAAGCGGCTGTTGCTGTTGCTGAACATCCATCCGGTTCCTCGACTTTCGTCTCTTCAGTACGCTCGCCTTCTTTGCCACCTGGATCATCAGAGACTGAACCCCCGGTGCCCTCCCATTACAACACACGTCGAACACAACATGCACTATCCCTACTAATGAGCGACACAGCTCAGCCCTGAGCAAGGATCCATCTGAAAGGCTGCCTCCTTTCCCCAGCGATTGCATATCTATGCAACAAAAACTTAAGCTCGTGCGGCTGCCGCGATATCATTCGAAGAATTTCATTAATAGTGGATTGAGTTTCGAGAAATTTCGATTTACAGAAAGAAGCATTGATGTGAATCTGCTTTTAAAAATTGAGTGACTTATTAGGAATAGATTATTAAAATATTTTGCGTACGTATTAGTAAAATATTTTAATTAAAATACGACTTTGTTTCTTCTTACAACCAAAATACAAACAGAAAGATTCACCTTCATTTTATTCGTGAGAATATGCTGAATATTAACTACTTCCGGTGCATCTATTAATCGCATTTATTGCATCTATTAGCCAAAGACCAAAAACTCAAAGATGAACAAAATATTTATTTATGTAATTTATTTCAATTAACTTCTTCTTCCTTGAGCGAACATTCTTCGCGGTCCGTAATGAATCATTTATGGTTGAGCCTAATTTTTTTACCAAAGCTTCAAAAAACGTTTCTGCTTCTGTACGATCATTGGTAGAAGTAAACATTTGAAAATTTATACACTACACAAAGATTTAATACCAAATTTTGTAACTTATTCTTTCATATGAAATAATCTTAGTTAGTACATTTCAAATTAATTGCGCGATTAGACTATCTGTTGTAAGTTTCCCGAATTCTATGATTTCAGGATCACTAAAAAAATAATCATAAATTACATTTATATGTGTAAACTGTTATTTTGTAACCATAAGAGCTGACGCAAGAGGATCACCGTCTAAATCGCAGATTGAAAAATCTCAGATTGAAGCTTTCCTGTTATTAAATATCGAAAAATTAAATAAAATGAATCTTAATAGTGAATTATGCACTAACTGACCGTAACAATTATATTACATTTAGAAATAAAAATTTCATTTTTCAATAATTATACGTTAGAGTATACATTTCACCGATTTAAAATTAAAATTTCGAAAATTATACACATATAACCTTCGAAATATTCCTCGAAGTAAACTTTTTAAGTAACTAAGATAGTGTTCTGAATAAACTTTTTCCGCACGTTTAGTTTTCAAAATATTCTTTGTATTTTTTAATTTAATTTGGATTATATTTTAGCTATAGTATTCCTTTAAAAATGTCATTTCAACAAGAATATTCCAGTGAGAGATGAAGTCAGTTGAAATTTATTAGAGATAAATAAAGTGTTGTTTTTTTTAATTCATAAAAAGATAATTACGCTTGGAAAAGTAATAGCGCGGACACGCTAACAGCAACTTTATGGTTCTAGATGCGTGGGTGTCTATTTTACGTAATTTTCCGTAGGTTTCGCTAACATTTGATTTATGATAGTTGTAGCGTCAATGTGAGTCTAAATGATCAATGATAAAACCAACTGTTAACATTATTCGAAATAAACGTTGGACGACCGAAATGGACTTTCTTTGTCCAACTAATGCTAGAAGTCTGATTCCTTGCTTCTCAGTAGTGCTTGTATGCAGTGATGACGTCTATGGGGGCCTTGAGCACGTAGGGTCGTGATAGTTCCCGTTAGATCGGGCGAGCAATGCAGTTTTCACTAGCCACCATGCGTTTGTTGTCGAGGCTCACATTTAAAAACGGCGATTCAGCTTAATTTGATATTAAGAAGAGAGTCGAAGATCAATGTTTTCCACATGTAAATTCTATTTCGATCGTTTCATTTAAAGAAAGCAAATGAATTATAGCAATGTTGTTTTCCAACGAGATTCTAAATTTTTCAATGTGAAAACATTGAATACGGTTTCAGGATCATAATTTTTCGTGAATATAAACTTTATCGAATTATTACAAAATTGATGCAAAAAAAAAACAATAGGGTTTATTACAAAATTGAAATCAAAAGAATTCATACAGCTGCAAATGGTTCTTTTATAACAAGTCATACTTTTTTTTATATATAAATTTATAATAAGTTACGCTGCTATTCTGAAGTGATAATCTAATAAAAGATAATCCTCTAGTTCAGCAAACATGAATTATAGCAATGTTGTTTTCCAACGAGATTCTAAATTTTTCAATGTGAAAACATTGAATACGGTTTCAGGATTATAATTTTTCGTGAATATAAACTTCATCGAATTATTACAAAATTGATGCAAAGAAAAAACAATAGGGTTTATTACAAAATTGAAATCAAAAGAATTCATACTGCAAATGGTTCTTACTTTTATAACAAGTCATACTTTTTTTTATATATAAATTTATAATAAGTTACGCTGCTATTCTGAAGTGATAATCTAATAAAAGATAATTCTCTAGTTCAGCAAACACTTGTTCTTATGTCGCAAAAAGACAAGAGAACAAATTTTACACTAATCTCTAGAACTTATTCGGAACTCTATATTCAATAATTCAACATCGAATAAATTGTGAGTATTTCTACGATACTAATAAAAAACTTTCGATGTACATTGGATTTTGGCCTGTACAAATGTTTCCGCCGTGGTCAATAGTCATCGTCGAGTATCAAGTTATTGACGCCGTCTAGTATTTATAGTGCCCTACTTACAATTACTAAAGTTAGTAAAGTTAGAACTGAAGGTGAATAATATATAGGGTATCAATCGAGTACACATGAACCGATAATTGTCTTGTACATCTTACTACAAATCGTTACATTATGGCTGTTTTCGTATTCGATACGATATCAGGATTTACAATTATCAATTCAGTGTTCATGTATATTCCACCGATTTTCAGATGTATTTTTCTCGAAAACGAAGCTCCAATGCCAATTTTGTCATTTTTGATTTTCATCTTATTCCGAAGAATGGCCCTAACCCTAATTTATAATGTGACTTTTAAAATCCTGTTTTTTTCCTGACAACCAGAAGACGTTCGATATGTTATTTAACAAACTGATTTATATATTGATAAGAAAGCGATATTTCTAGCTACATTGAGCACACATCGCTTTGAATTACAATCCTAACTCCTATAGATACTGAGATCATTATCGTTATTACCTTTTATCCGACAATCACCAACGGCGATTACTACAACAAAAACTGTTGATTAATAACGTATAGGCAGAATTTGTTCTGAAAGTTTTTAATACCTCGGAGAATAATTAACAAAACTCGAAATTACGATTTTACATTTGGGATCCCTTAAAACTTCGTGTAAATTGGCGACAGGAACCATTCGAAAGAAATAAATACCGGAAGAAAATCAATATTGATTTCTCCATGAAATCAACAGAAATGAGGTAACAAGATGATAAGAAATAAGTTACGGAAAATCAGGGGAAAAAATTCATTTGGAAAAGATGTTGAAAAAGAGGGAAAAGGATCGGAAAATATCGTTATGTTTCAGGACATTTTAATATTCAATTCTGTTTGTTAGCATAAAACAATAGATGTTTTCGACGAATTCATGACAGCCGACGAGCGTAAATTCTTGTTCCTCGTAAACAAGCGATGCGTTTATCATTGTTCTGCAGGCTAATGCAATAATAAAATGATATCACGTACCAAGTCAGTGAAGCAACTCTACTTCAAATCTCTCTCTCTCTCTCTCAAAAAAGAAAATTACGATTGTGAATAATTTTAAAAATGCCGCTATATTGAATAAAAATGCCAAAATTGAATTTTTAAATTATAATTTTTAAGTTAACAAGAAATGTAGAGAAATTATCATTTATGTTTTTTATAGTTTTTTATTTCAACAAACGAATATATGTATCTTAATAGAGATGTTTTTCTATTTGTTTTTCCATTAAAACAACAATGATGTAATAAGAATAATCATTAAACATAAATAATAATAATAACATAGTGTGTCCCGTTCATCTCAGACACATCGAAATATTTCGAAAATAATACGAAAAAAGTTGTAAGAGAGGTATGACGATAATTTGTGTTTAACCGTGCAATAATTATAAAGTGTCATGCGAAAGACGTCGTGTTAAAATTTGTATGAATTTTAAATGGATTTCTACTTTTTCTTATTGCATATCCTTATGTCTGACGGCTCTTTTTAGGGCCATTACGATATACAAAGTCCTACCCGTCTTTGCGATACACATCATTAACAATAACTCTAATATTGGCGGCTCGTTTTTTAAAAGCTAATAACTTAACACCATACAAAAAAGGTATTGTTTCGAAAGCACCTGGACATCAGATATAAGAATATGCTATAAAAATTATAGGGATCCGTTCGAAAATTTTAACGTGACTTTCACATAATGCTACCTTACATTTTATGATTACCACAAGGTCAAATGTAAACCTCATCACCATATGTACTTCTTTATATTCTAATTTTCGTCTGAAGCACTTTTTCATATTACTTTCATATTTTTTGAAATGTTCATGACGTTTTAAGATAAATCGGACATACTGCGCTATAATAAATATTTTTATTTTGGAATAGATATACTTTCTTCAACTGTCTCGAAATTTTTGAAGAAGAGTTTGAACATCGCTGTTGTCGGTACATGTTCTGCGTACAGGATGTTAATAATATAAAGAAAAATACTTGTTCAAATTAACAAATAAAAAGAACAGTAACATGAAATCTTCAAACTTTCCTCTTCTTTAAGTATCGAGCTTATTTTTGTATCTCAATCTCTGTTAATGATCATGCAATATTTTAAAAGAGTAATTTTATATTGAGCTTTCACTTTGAATCACAGATTTCATTCAAACAAATTCTAAATTCCTTAAAATAATAGAGAAATTTATACAGACGCATAAGTTTCTCTTAAAGATATAAAATAAAACGTACTAGAATTTTCTGCGTTTATCAAAGTATGATATAATAAAAGTTACAAAATTAGATTGAAAGAGATGAGAAAAAAAGCAAATAATTTACGTCTAAGCTTGTAAATAAACATTGTAGTCAATCATAATTCAATAGATACCGAACATGATCAAATATTTTTCACTGAACGTTGAAGCGATATAAATAAGTTGTCAACAGATCACAAATACGAGGTAGAACCGAAAAATAAAAATTTAATTATTAGGTAATGTCGCATTTTCGTAATAGGCGAAGGTATTTTGTCTTTCCAGGACGAATCGTGCTTTTATAGTGTGTTAATTGCTGACTTTAAAAGGTTAGTTAAAAGAAACCATTAAGTTTAAGTCACACGGTTTTTTAATCTTGCTGTGATAATGAATGACGAGCAGATATATTTTCGAGCCATTGTGCTTTTTTATTTTCGAAAAGGGAAAACCGCCACATAAGAAAAATTTGCGACGTTTATGGTGATGCCTAATGGAAACGCGGGTTGTCACGGGTCCATAAAAAATGGATCAACTAAAAAATAATGCTGTTCGAAAAAGACATTGGGCTCAGTCCAGATCAATTAACTACTTCCAAGGCCGATTTATACCTTAAAAAAGGTTATGCTGTGCTATGAGCTTCTGCCATATGAATGAAACCATAAATTCTACGAAATATTGCGATCAATTAGACCAGTTGAAGGCGAATATTTAAAAGAAACCCGGCCAGAACAGAACTAGACAACAGAAAAGGCGTAATTTTTCACCATAACAATGGTCCGCACGTGACCACATGTCTCGTTGCAAACAAGACAATAATTAAGTTCTATAG
This sequence comes from Tetragonula carbonaria, assembly GCA_032399595.1. Lineage (NCBI taxonomy): Eukaryota > Metazoa > Arthropoda > Insecta > Hymenoptera > Apidae > Tetragonula > Tetragonula carbonaria. Next base: position 2,913,567 of record JAUCRC010000002.1, on the reverse strand, counting down.
AACAAGACTAATAATTAAATTCTAACTAGTTTAACTGGGAAGTTCTTATCCACCTAGCATATTCCTCTGATATTGCGCTTTCAAATTACTACAAAATTCGTTTCATTTGGCAAAAATTTCAATTCTCTAGAAGTTTGCAAAATGCACAGGTCTGCATTTCCCCCCCGAGAAGGATAGTAAATCTTGGAAGAAGAAAATTATACAATTGCCCACAAGATGGGAAAAAAAAGTCATACAAAATAACACATTATAAATAACAATATGTTATTCAGAAAAATTTTCATTACTTGTAAAAAGAGATGTCTATTATTTCACATCCAAAAATGCGACATCACTTACGAGACAACCCAATATATATGCAGATGATATAATTATACATGTAAAAATACAATTGTATACGTAGAAATTTTTATTGTTAATAAATTACGTTTAAAAAATATGCTCAAGATATTTTAATAAACTACCTTCAACATTTTTCTCAACATCCTGCATGTAAAAAGCATCGCACACAAAGATACGGACATATACGCAAATTCAAATCCATGCAAAATATACATTACAAAGCACATACACCATTATTACATGCGCAAAGCATAATAAGTGCAACGAAGAACAAAAAGCAGACTAATATAGTTGTGATACATAGATAAAGAATATTATCGCGTCTAATAAATCATTTCGCAAATCATCGCGAATGTTCTTCCACATTAGTATTACTTTGTTAAATATTGTTTTCAAACAAAACAAACCTACACGAACATGTGTTTTCAAATAAAATTATCATACAATTATTTTACAAAAATGTATCTAATTATTAATGCAAATTGCTCCTAAACTCAAATTGCTAAGCATATTCCACTAAGTTACTTCAGTTAGTACGAATTATACAATTAACTCGATGAAGCAATATTTGTAAAAATTGGGATTTTTTTCTAATAATGTGAAAAGGTCTTCTGACCTCTGTGTGTGTGTGTGCGCGCGCGTGCGCGTGCGTGCGTGAAACCTGAAAGTGATTATTGGCTGAAACATATCAATTAAATTTTAATATTTGAAACATTCAACAGACTCGCACGTGGCCAGTGATGTCAAAAATGCAACATATTCCCGTTAAGTGACAAAGAAATGTGAATAATAATTGATAAATAAATAAACATGCAAAAGAGTAAAAATTGAAATAAATCTAAATAATTTTTACATACCATCTTCTTTACACAAATCAACTGAAATATATTAGGAATACATTTTATATATATCGTATCAGGGAAAAGGATAAATACTGTTTGTATAAGCATGATATAAACTTTAATAAAATTAATAGAAATGAGTAAACAAATGATAATAAGAGACAGGAAAAGACAAAAAAAAAAGAAAAAAAAAACAGGAAAAGTAAACATAATGAGAAGTAAATTTGTTAGCACGCGCAGATTTTTGGCAGCAGATGCGCGAAATACTAATGTTTCTGGTATAAGATTTCCTCCTATTTCATGAAATTTCTATTTCTATTCTATATACCGAATTTGTTCGAAAGTTTCATATATCCCAAACTTAAGTTGCTTTTGAAATATTCAAAATTATTTGTATAAGGTATTTTATATTTATCTTTCCGCCAAATTAACGTAAGTCTGTTTAATGAATAGTAGATGGACAAGAGAAAACAAAAGAGGAGAATAATAATTTGCAACAGCTATAAAATATTAACAAGCAAATGTTTCCAAAAATAAAATAATTACAAAGAATATTATGTTTAAAAAAATTGTATTTAATTCAGCTTTCTAAAAAATAGGAAGAAATAAAAAGATTTGAAATAAAAATGTATCAAAAAGGAATGTCAGAAAACAAAATCTTTATGTACATACAATACTTATATATATATATATATATATATATATATATATATTTCATAAGTTTATATGTACACAAAAATAATATAAGTTTAAATTAGAGCATGTCTTTAAAAAAAATAATATAAGTTTAAATTAGAGCATGTTTGCTTTAAATGAGCAAGAAAATTGCATAATATATCTCTGTATTTTACTTATTCTCACAGTTTTATAATCTTTTGAATTTTTGAGTTAAGAATCATCCGTCAAAGAAAGAGCAAAATCTTTATTAACTTCTTCTTTTCTAAAGTATCATGAAAAAAGGAAATTAATTTTATATTTGTCTCTAAAGAAAAGCAAATTTTCAACTTTGGTAATCAAATCTTCTGAATTATTATACTGCTGAGTCAACTTTCATAACTGTTATATATTTAAATAATCCAAAAGTCATAAAACATTTTTTTAATTCCCAAAATATAATTTAAATACTGTTAAAACGCTAATTTTTCTCAAAAGAGATAGATATCAAAATATTTTTGATGTAAAAATGAAATTAGCTTCAAATGAAATACTTCAATCAATAATTCATATCACACGATTAATAAATAAAAGGTATTCATGTTATTAATTTGCAAAACTAAATATACATATATTAATTTATGAATTACTCGAGAAGTTATTTCTAAACGAAGTGGATTTCTACAATTTCTTTCTCGTCATAGATAAAACGTTGCCATAAATTTGATTGCATAATAAATTAGAATGCGTTATAAGAATTTCATCTTAGAAAATAAATTAAGAGTCGAAAAACATCTCTGCACGTTGTAAATAATAAATACAACAGAGGAAGAATTGAAGAAACAATAGAAAAGCAAGATTTTCGTTCGTGCTGCGACAAAAGAACTGGGAATATAGAATAATACAGAAGCTTCCAAGCAAAATTTAAAAACTGCATCAACACACGAATAATCACGAACCATGTAATCATGTTTTGAATATTAAATGGCACATTGAAAACACAGAACAGAACTCGCATTCTCCGCTTGCATCCATCCACTGCCAAATTATTTCCCTGATTTCATGAAATAACCGTAACTACGATGCTTCCTTTCTTCTTATTTTCTTTTATCTCTTTAGTTTTATTAAAATTCAATTTATTAAATTTTTATTAAATTTTCTTAATTTTAACAACAAACAACAAAGTAACGTGCCAAATAGGTACAGTCAGTCGGAATAATTTATTACGAAATTCGAATTCTGATGTGAACAGGTTGTTTTTAAAGTGACGACGGAAAGTTATTACATATGTTTCGAAAACCAAAATTAAACGAGATTATTACTTTATTTTAATTGCTTTATCATTTATTTTTAGCCATTGCTCGTAAAACTGAAATTTTGACTTATGTCAGTAGCATAGTATTCAGTTTTCACTGTTGCGTCGCTCATATATATAGAGTTGCATTAGAGACGTTTAGTTTTGTTATTTATTAAGTAAATTTAAGAAACAATTAGAAAATTTGTAATTCATTGGTAATAATAATGTTCGACTGTAGAAATACTGGTTGTACGAATAATTAATCGAAAACGACGAAAGAAAGATTTTTATACTTAATACGTTACCGTCTAAAGACAACAATGTGTTTTTTATCGACTACTCATGAAATATTGACGAAAACCTCAAACATCCAAACACATTGGAAACTGTAGGAAATTTATAAAAGATTGTCGAATATATTAAGAAATTTATAACAACTATATGTTTGAAAAAGATTCCGAATTTATATTCGATTACTTTAACAATAAATATGTCAATCGTCGTTTAACGATCATTTTCTAATGTCGTCGTAAAAACATGTTATATATAGCGACTCGAATATATGATCTCGATAATATTTCATACAATTCCAATACAGGAAATTGTCAAGGAACGCTTTTTTCCCCAAAGGACATCATAGACTAATGACAAAACTTTATAACAAAAGTAAAGAAAAACTTTTGCAATTTAAGTCCTTTAAAATTTGGTGTAATTTATTGAGATCAAACGAGATTTCACATATACAAATCAAATAACTTTTTCACTCTAAAAAAAAGGATTTAAGCAAAGGAAACTAGTTCGACGCTTTTTCCCATTGCAACATATATATATATATATATATATATATATATATATATATATATATGTATATATATACACACACACACCTTTATATTACTGTAAATCATGAATTTTTATGACTTTTAAACTTTCTTATATTCATCTGTAATCAATGTTAATCTTATATTAATCTGTAATAAATTTAGATATATTATTTTATACATATTCAAGCTAGTTACCGCATATTTTTTGTTATAACTTTCTAACAAACTGTTCCTTCTAACGGAGGCATGTTTTGAATTAGAATATACTGATACTTTTGTATCGGTATATTTTATAATTATTGTGTAATTTATATTCTTTATAAATAACTTCTGGTTTGATTGATGACATAAAACTTAAAACAATCATCTTTAATGTTTCATATTTTTCTATTTGATAATTATTCATTTTAAAAGTATTGTCATTTGATTTGTATATGTATAAGAAATATAAGTAAATAGCGAAGTGATAAAATAGCGTTATCAGAATAAGACTCGTATTGGAAATAAACATATTTGAAAAAATGATTTGTAAAATAATCCGTGAAAGTTACCAATTATCTAATATATACAGTTATCACATGTACGTGATATCTGAATGTCATAGAAATCTTGTATTTATATTGAAATTTAATTTACATTAAAATAAAGTGAAATTGTTAATTTGTTTCTTCAATCGCGAATCTCGATTTTCTACGAGGAATACCTATGTACAAAATTCAACAATTAAAAAAAAAAAATAAAAATTTAGAAGTTTTTACCAAATTGTCAAACTATTATACGTATTGCTTGTCAATTTGCTACTGCAGACAACGTTTGACGAGTTTCCAAATATCGATACGTCATAACTATCCATATCTAATATTTTACAGTAACATCCACAATGATCTATCCAACGAAAGTAAACATCAATCAAGTCTCCAATCGCGATAGTTTTCAATTTAGTTTATCATTGAAAATAAATATTATCGAAACAATCCCGGATCAACGAACGAAGGCAAAGAATGAACGAATATCGTTGAATCAAACAACTCATAAGCAACTAGAGAAACAACAACAATCAAATGGCTATAATAGCTACACTGTCACTGAACTCGGACCGGAAGTGGCGAAGAAACCTTACCTTTCCCAATGGCGTAGAAGGCTGGCCAGCCGGTGTTGGATCCTTGATGTAAATGTTCCACGTGGCTACACTGTTGATAGCTTTATCGGCGGCGTAACATCTCCACAGACATTGTATCAACATCGCAGCTGCTGGTATTTGCCTGTTGAAATGTTTCTGTCGTTGTTTCTGTTGGACTTTTAACGCAAAGCCAGAGCCCAGAATTCCCTAGAATGAGAATTCGATATTTGTCTTTGACTTTTCCTAACACATCGCTAATATTCTAGCTTTTAATATAATCGCAATGATATAACGTATAATTGTGACAATAATGCGTTTATTTTCTTTGTAACTTTTCCACTGATATTGATAAATATGGTATTGACTCTAACAAATGACAATCCATTGAAATATACTTGTCAATCGTTTTTTAAAACAATTGGTTTTAGAACCAAATTTTGGCGATCGAAGCATAAAATTTATACCAAAAAAATAAGAAATATGTAAAGATATATACACAATGTTAAGAGAAAACAATCTTTTATCGACATATTTTACAAAAAGTTATATCCAAATGATTATGGACCGTTCTGATAACCAATAGTTATTTAGGAAAACTTTTTCCCTTCGATACATTGCAATATTGTATATGATTAATGTTATTTTATGAGTTTGTGCGTTAAAGCGATGCAACGTAATTCATTGACACAGATGATTTTATTATAAAATTATTTTGTAGTTAATTCGAGAATACGTTTGATTTGGATATTGAATATTTTACTATTTGTTTGAATATCTGCAGAACATATACAAAGGAAGAATGAATAAAATGTATTTTATAGAATAGAGAAAAGAATATTTATTGATGTTTAACAAACTTTTCTCTAGACTTACACAAGTAAAATATATATGATTAAACCGAATTTTTTTGTATAAATTATGATTAATTCATTGTCATTGAAATACTTGTACTTGTCATATTAAGGTATATTTATCAAACTTTTATCATAAGGTATATTTATATTTATAATCAAACTTTTACAAATTATTCAAGTACCCTACAGTTAGCATTTGAAAATGTTAGCAAGTCTTAAAACCATAAAGAGTCAGTGTTTGTTGTTTACAAATGTTTATGTATCACCTAATGAGCAATAGGAAGCGTGGTTTATGACTTTGTTACATCATGAAACAGGTATAGAAATTTTAGAAGTATCATAGAACATAATAGATTTATTACGTATTAAATATCTTATATTAATAAATTTTTATTTATTAACATAATACGCTAAATTTCTATTTAATTACCTTCGTGCAAAGGTATTCAATCTCGCTATTTTACACAAAAGTATGTCAACATGTTGATACATAATGAGGTTATAATAGGTTCTAATAGGCTACTCCATATTTTGTATTGTAAAGTTAAAATAATAGTATTAAAGATGATAATTTAAAATTCTTTTTAATAAAAATATTATTTTTTCTTTTTTTAATTGAAACAGTATAAATAATAAAAGAACTAATAAACGAACGTAAAATTATACTTACAGCTGGAAGTGCGAAAAAGGATATAGCAAATACGCTGAAACACGAAGCGACTATTTTTCCCATCCACGTTTGTGGGACAGTATCCCCGTAACCAATTGTAGTCACGGTAATCTAGAAAGACAGATTAGAACAAATTTTCGTTAGGACAACTGAAATATTTTAAATGCGTTAAGTAAGGAAACGTAAGTAAGGAAAAGTAATGAAATCACCTAAGAAACCTATGCAAACAAACATGAATGCAACATGGCTTTTATTTTGCCGGTCTCTCCTACAAAAACCTCCAAACGAAGATCGGTAAATAATATTTACATATTAATTTGGAAAAAAGAAAATAATATTTCCAAACAGCTTGTGTACAAGCGGCCGAAAGATGATCTCATATAATGTGCCTGCGGCGCGTCGGTCTTAATAAATTACTACCAAATTACAAAGTATGTATCAAATAAGTGAAAAATGGTAAGATTCACTTACCACACCCCACCATAACGCGTCGGCATAGCTGGAAAAGTCTGTTTTCCCATTGGGCCCAACAACATCTTTTTCGGCAAGATACACGAAATAACTGCTGAAAATAAGACCCAGAAATCCGATGTACAATGTTGTAATCAGCTCCTAAAAAGTATGAAATAATACGATTAAGAATCGTTTTATTTTACTCTAAAATATTGAATTATTCCTCATAATGGCAACAAAAATAGGAATCGACAGATCAAGGCCAATTTGCCTGCATGCAAACGATTGAAGCTTATTAATTTTCGGAATTTCGAAAACCAAGCCATTCGAACAATGCGATGATTCGATTAATCGTATATTAAATAATTTATTTACCGATGATATTTTTCGAAAATTATTTTAAAAAGGACTGACGATACAAAATGATCATATTTAGATAAAGATGAAACAGACCGGCGGCTAGCGTTCTGTTTTATCAACCAGCATTAATAATAAATTACTGATAAGTATCAAAATAAATCTACTTAATGCAAGATATGATAAACATATAATTTTATATTCTTTAATAAATTCAATTATACAAATTCAACGATGGAAGTGCAGTAGAATCTGAATTATTCAAATTAATTAGGTAACATGGACATTTCGGTAAAAGAATTTTTCGATAATAGAATAGTTACTTTTTTTTCCCCATATATTTCACATATTTCATATATTTCAAAAAAAAGTATGTATATATTTCAAAGAAATATTAATAATTACAAATAGCAATTACAAATAATGAAATTAAGTATGATTGAGTTAAAGAATTTATAGGTATAAACATTCATAGAATTTTGTTAGTTAAAGATTTATAAATCGAAGATAGCATGATTTAATACTTGTACTTTTTGCGAATATTCATCATTAGTACTAATTAAAAACATAGATGATCTTTACACGTTCTTCACGTGTTGATTTACACGAGAATTAATAATTTAATCGTGTTCCCTTCGATATCATTCAGATGAAGCATTTTCTTATACAACAAGCAATTTTTAATCTAATCTAAAATCATATAATTATTAAGCGCTCATTATATTTAGGATATTTCATGTTAGATATTTTAGCTGTCAAAAAACATTTCCCTGTTACGCTATTAGTAACTCATATCGAATTGTGAAATGCAAATACGTTGATAAAAGACCATGTGAAAACTAATGAAACTTTAAAGAAGTTTTCCAGGAGAACGGGTTCATTTGCAATTCATAGTTTTCTTCTTCGACAAGTTTAGTCTTCGCGATAAGTAGAATACGATGTAATTAGAAAAGAATTTGACATTGAAATCCAAGGATAAGTTCAATTTTGCGACGAAACTCCAACGATTAAGAGATATAGAATATTATATATGGTCGTGACGTATATATAAGTCTGGTAAATTATGCATTTTAGTGAGTTTCCCGAATTCTACTTATTTCAATACAAACACATACTTTATCACGTGACTAAAACAATCAATCGAGAGAGTTACTGAAAAAGTAATGTATTTTTATCATTTAAAAAATATATACATATAATATGTAGGGAATGCGTTCCTTAGTCCTATTCCATCAGCACCAGTAAACACAATGTGAAGAACGTATCCCAGGATACAGTGCCATTAGACCCATGAAATAATTGCGTAGTAACTTTATAAGATTTTTTCTTTTTTTTTTGCCGATAGCCGAAAACAATTTACCTTCCCAATCACGTGATCGGGAAAGGCTGATAAAGAAAGATTCAACTGCAGTTGTCCACTGTGACTTCAGTCTCGCCAACGTCCAACCAAAGTTGGACCAAGACCAGTAACACCGTTGGAAACAAGTCGAACGGATCTAGTTTATCCACAATCACGCTTCGGTTTCCTCACAAAATAGCATACACATCGTGTTGGCTGCCCGTTCTTCGCCGATTTACAAAATCGAATGGTTGCGAGAACGACGACAAGAAGTTTCTACGATAAGAAGCCTGGTTGATCGACGTTGCATGCAATATCACCAGCTTCGCAGCCACAATGACCCCACCAATCCACCAAGCCGCTCTTATTCGCCGACGAACCTGACATATTCGTCCTTCGGCGCCATTTTTCCCGTACTGCCCCCGCAATAGCCACGGGCTCCGAATCGCCCAACAGGAACACGCGTTTCCCAATCTTCATCCTTTTCATCTGCTGTATATCATTCGTAATCATCTATTTCTACCAGGCATGGATGCATCACGCCAGGAATGTAATCCCGCCGAGAATGAAACGGCGAACAGTTCGTTAATGACACACACTCCACGAGAAGCAACAGTACGACAATAGTCCACAGAGTCCCATATCGGAACGATCCTCGGACTATTGCTGGTTAGCAGCAATAACTTGCTCTCGATCAGCACAAAGCAACAAAAGCGTAAATCGATTTCACGCTATGCCAAGACATATCGTTATCAGCCTATCGAACAGTCCGTAGTCATCGTTTGTCCATCTGGGAGAGACAACAAGGAAGACCAATGTGATCCGCTAGACGGTGATTATCGTGCCTTGGATATCGATACAAATCATCCTAAATGTATCTTGCGCGTATCACTTTGTAAAATTAGGCACTGAACAAAGGCGTGATACGAGGGATGCGTTTCTCTGACCTTGGTTCTACTGCTAGGACCAATAAACGTAATGTGAGGGGGATGCATCCCCGGGATACAGTACCGTTAGGCCCGTAATTGCGAATATTACTTTATTACTATTTTTGTACGGGACTGACCTATGCCAATCGCACGATCGGGAAGTATATATTCGCGTCACATCTTTGGAGAGTTGGCCTTGCAATACCTAGCAAGTCACGATGATGTAAAGGAAGGCCACCGTAGGTTCCTAATAATATGTTTTTCTAACCTTGGAAGAAGGCATTTTCGAAGAGAATGCTCTCAAACAGAGCGGTCTCTCCTGCTGAATCACGTGGACTTGAATCGCGGTCCAGTCACATCTAATCGACCGAATATTTCCTTTTTATAATTATATTCTTTATTGTTACTTACAATACTTTTATCTGTTATATCTTTCATGAGTTCAGGGCTTCTCATAAATTTATTTTTAGTTGCAATATTTGCAAAGTTATGAATACTTCCATTTCACAATTGAATAGTTTATTGCTATGAAAAGTCACCTTGAGGGCAGATTTTTATGCTTTCCTCAATTATAAAATTTATCCCAATCTCATTTTTTTGCCTTTTTCGTGAAAAAATAAATAAAATATATTATTTTAACTTGTGTATGAATATTGTTTCGAAGAAATATTTACACATAAATATGTATGAATTCAGTTTATATATAGCATTGCCTTTGGGAAAATTTGAAATCTAAAATAGAATGAGGAATAGAATGATACTTGATCGTTTATTCTATATTTATTCTATATTTATTTATCTATATCTTAGGGATTGGTTATATTTTATGGAGTAGGGGGAGAGCTTTGTGTTTAAATTTCGTATTTTCCTAATGGCAATACATGAATGCATCTCAACTGAAGAAATATTAGGATTTCATTTATTTTTATGGGGAAGAAAAAAGAAAAATATTCAACAACTGAGATTTCACTTGCCAAACGATTAGTTTTTATCCACTGAATTATTTTAATCAAAAAATTGACGTTTTTTCCTAAAGTTGTGAGAATATATTCTATTTCTTAGTTTAAAACAAAATGATAAAAATACATTTTTTTTTTTTTTTAATGATATAAAGCATTCAAGGAAAAGGTATCAAAGTCACTAAAATGCATATTTATCGATTATAGATTTATTATACAATTATATATATATATATATATATATATATATATATATATATATATTGTATAAAGAACATATTCAAATAAGCGTTCAAATATTCGCATAATAGAAAATTTAGATAATGCTAGTTCAAATAATCGAGGTTCTACCGCATATCACTGCAAATAAAATACTAAATAGAGGTTTTTCTTCAAAAATCTAAGTCTTTAATTTATTTTTTAATAAATTATTAGATCAGTTTTACTACAAGTATGAATAATAACGATGATAAAAGTACTATTCACTTGTATCAGTGAAGAATCATAAAAAAAAAACATTTCTTTTATTGAAATATCGGATATACGTTGATTAGAATAGGAGAAAAACGAAAAATATTTAACATAATCAATAAATTGCGAATTCGTTATGCAAATTCAGAGTTTCACGAGCGTGTATAAAAAAAAAAAAAAAATAACACCTCGATTAAGATTTGTTTCACCTATTGAATAATGAGATTCTAGAGAATCATCTACTTTGGATATTTTATGTATTTTTTACATATAACGTGCATCCTCTGCACTTTTGCCATCGTATAAATAAAAACATTCACAATCTAATAATTAATATATTGAACGTGAAGATGACGATGAAATAACTTACCTGACGATGAATAAAAACGACGGAGCCGAGGAGTCGCCATGTACCACCTTGCCGATCAACATGCAGCATTCGCAATATTTGTAAAAATCGAATGCCTCTTATAGCGGACGTTGCAAATACTTGACCATTGCTTCCCACTGACAATACCACCATCGACGCGACCACCACAATTAAATCTGCAGGGAGCAGAAAACAGGAAAGAAGAACTATGCCGAAGAATCGACGCGACAGTAGATAATTCAGATCGTGATAAAAAATGCATTATACTCATTTTTATGCAGGGTTAGTTAATAAATCGGGAAAATAAAAATAAATACACCTATTCTCTTTTCCATTGTCATTCAATTTTTGACGCGTGCATTTTATTTTAATAAAAAAAGAAATTATATTTAAATAACCAATCGAATTGTGAATCAGATAAAATAAGAATATATTTTCTATTTTTACTTTATTTTTAACTGAGAAGATTAAGTTGGCGAGTTTCATCATTCTGGCTTTAATTCCCGAAACATGACAGGTGCAATATATTCGAACTTCAATGTCACAATATAATTCATATAATTTCCCGTTATAATAATATAATTTCCTATCATATCGATATCTATTCTGGGAAAAAATTCTTTTCCAATTTGAGACATAACAACATGCAGCATCGCTTCCATACTTTATTTAACGTACAATATTTCAGAATGATTAAATTTCATGAATATCATCGTTAACTGAAATGATATCATGTATCGCGACGAGCGTGCATCGACATGGCCGATGACATGTCATTACATCGCTATTCTACGATGCTGATTGTGTGCAGCATGAAAATTGAGCGTGCGTAATCAACGTTACCGATAAACGTACGATACTATTGATATTCGGTTTCATATCACGCTTGTAAAGTTCGTTTCATCGCCAATCAAGTCGCGAATCATTTTGATTATCGTTTTTGATTGATCATACCTATATACACTTTCCGAAATTTAATTATGCAAAAAATACAAGAAATATCGATACGGCAAACCTATGACCAAATAATCAATGAATCAATTTCAGTATTATCAGTTAGAATTTTATCAATAGACATTTCAGTAATGAATTTTTTGTTAAAACTATTATTATTATTATTATTATTATTAAGGTAGCACGAACATGATAGGAATAAGATATTAAATTCTGAAAAGAAAAACGACGTACTCAATAATTAGTATATCTTAACTTTTAACGCTTTTAATGCTGAGGGGCAACGTATAAGCATTTAGTGCACACTGTAAATCCACAAGCGCAAAATACACATGTCAAATATCGTCTTATTTTCATTTTTAAAAATAAGAAAAAAATGCCAGAAAATAATTAAGCATGTTAATTATAGAAATATTTTTGTACTTAACACATATGAACACATGACACGTACAAAAGTTAAAAGCAACGATATTTTGCAGAATTAGTTTTTATCAGCAGATTCAGATATTTAAAATATCTTTAAAATCAAATTTAGTTGTATATAGATAAGTATTCCAAAAGCTCAGTTACTGAATTCATAGATTTTTCACACTTCGAAGCACATCGTGAAAATAGTTAAAAATTGATCATTGTAGAACCTCTTTTACGATCAATTGAATATTTTTACTCGGCCATCTTTTAATCTAAATATAATAGAAAATTCGCGGGTAATAAACAAATTTCGTGCGAATTAAAGATATATGCCCAATATTAAGTCTCAGATTATTCGTTAACTTATATATATATATATATATATATATATATATATATATATATCTGTGATTACTGTGACTACGTTAATTAGACAATTATTTTTTTTTAATAAAAAAATATCAGAATAAAATGATGAAAAGTATCCATAAAGACCTAAAAAGGTTTCTGAATCTTTCTAAAATAGCCTTTCTACTGTTTTATATTTTGTTTCATTTTATATTTTTATTAAAATTTTTTACGGTTAAAGCATTTAAATGTTCAAATTTTCGAAATTCTCCATCAGATCGTGATAATGAAATAAAAATTCTGATTTCCTTCTGAGAGAAGTAGTCTAAAAACAATTAAAGATATGAAAAAAGAAAATCGTAAATAAATGTACGCTATGATATAATAATCAACGTTGCTATATGTTGCTGCAATAGTAGTAGTAGTCGGATATTATTTATACTAAAAATCAATGACTATTTCCTAATTAAAATCACGTTCTGGAGCAATTAATTTAGTTCAACGTATATTTTTTTTTGTTATTCTAATGGAAAAGTCATATCATAGCATAAAATACTAAAAAATGATTTTCGAGGTAAGAATTTAAAAAATATATCCGAAATCCTAAACAGTTAAGAGCTAACAGGTCACGCTAATAATAAGCTAATATTTTTATTAAATATTACACTGTAATGAAAAGCGTACGACAAAACAAAAAGACAAGTTTATAATAAATAATTTTCAAAAAGTTTCAACAATTTTAATGAAATTCCGCCAATCAAATTTCAATGAATTTTAATTTACTGTTTTTTTTTTGAAGTAAATCAAGTCAATCAAGTGAACTTCGATTAATAAACTTCTCTATCAACTTTCTTAAATCGAACTAATTATACAACTGAATGCAGAATATGTACTGATTGATATTCGATCGAGTTTAATCGAAGATATTTAAAATTAATGATACATCGACCGATTAATTAGCAGAGATACGAGTTAATAGTTTTAACATCAACGGAGGTTTTATCTTTCGAGCACAAAAGAACTAGTATTCCCGCGACAATCGGACAACGCGAATATTGGATTATCCTCGGGCACAAAGCTAATTGGACCTGAACTATATGTGCATTAGCGAACGCACTCACCTATGATACAAATCGGTTTCCGTATGAAACGGAGTCTACCGCAGCAACCCATGTATTTCGATCTGCAACCTGCACTCCATAATCTCACCATGTATTCCACACCGAAGAACACGACCAAACATATTTCCTGTAAAATAGAAGAGAGCGTAATATAAGGATACGTGATCAATTTTTCGAATTGTACAATTAAAAAGACACGAAAAGTCGTCGTTTGGATCGTTTGAAACGAAGTAGATCGATATTAAAGATTTAAGGGATTTTTAAAAGGAAGAGGGAAACGTTCAAATACGAAAATCAAAATCGCGTAATGGATAATAAATATTTAATTCAGTTGAAGAATTAACATTTACGAAATTAACGTTTCTTTTTAGCTTCATTATATTGTAGAATCCAGGCTGCGAAGCTTTGATCTGAACGATCTCTCTTTGGTGTATTTTACGGTTACTCGAATCAAAAATAAGGATCGTTTTTCACAGGAATGAGACGTTAGAAAAATTCAAGTACCTATATATATATATATAAATTAGTTCTTAAAATGAATTATATAAATTAATTCTTAAAATTACATCCAATTATAATGAATTCGGTTTTATATTCAGCTTCCCCAATTTTTAAATACTATCATTATCAACTTTAAGATTAACAATAATAATGAAATCTACATTGTTTAGATAATTAAATAACTCTTTTCGTATGAAAAAATTTTATGAATTTTTAAAATTTTTCATATGAAAAAAATTTATTTCAAGTTATATCACAAATATTAATATTACAAAATATTTTAAATTTTCAACTTTAATCTTCAAGATATTTATTTATATGTACATTATTTCAAAATATTTATCTATATGTACATTAATATAAACATAAAAATTGTTCGCATAATGAGAACTTTAAAAACTGATGATGTAAAGTTACTTACCATCCAAAAAAGAGTTTCATTCGCGAAATTGCTGTACTGATCTATTGTCGACAAAACGCTAAATATGAGGCACACCAATACCACCATGAACCTGAAAAAGAGCAACTTTAATTAATAAATTTCATTGTTTTCTGTTTGTTATTTTACTAATTAATTTATCATATTGCGACAATTTAGACATATCGTTATTCTTCTGATAGTGAATGTAAGCATCTCTGTATATCTTTGTGTATATAAAAGAAGCGATATGCAATTAATTTCTAAATACCTAATACCTAATATTTTATTATGCTATTCAATAGAATTAATTCAGAAGAATATATTTGAGAATTCTGAAATTAATAATATATTTGAAAAAAATTTGAAGAAATATATTTCTGGAATTTGCAGGTATACACTATATGACTGTAGGCGTATAAATATTTACCAACAACATATTTATTAATTTCTTCCTCAAATTTGTCTTTAAACGATTTTTCGGGAAGAATAATGATGTCTCACTATGCATGGAGCAATATTAAATTATAGAAATAGTTATTCAAAAAATTTCGGCTATGTCTTAAATTTTAAGACACAATTATATTTAGTAGCAAAGAAGCTTTATTTGTATCTTCTAACATTTCTGTGGGCAATTATAAAAAATTTCTGTAGCAGAAAACACTAAAAACTCACAAAATCTAGAGTTTAAACAAAAAAATCAGGGGTTGAAATTAACAGATTCTTTTCATTTTTAAAGAAATTCTGCTCGAACCTATATATTTCGTTATAAAAAAATATCTGTTCTTGTGGAATTTTTATAAAAAGAAGTGTTACACACTCAATAGGAACATTTTTAAATACTGTTCTCAGGAATAATTCAGAGAATTTTTATAATAAATTTGTATAATAAAATCATGGAAATAAGTTATTTTAGAATTTAATTAAAAATCCATTTTTATAATTCATTGAATAGTATCCAGTGTCAGTGTTTGCTACAAATAAAACTTTCTTAATACTGACAAACAAATTATCTGTACTTCCGACAGAAAGACTTTTATTTTTATATTTTGTAAGTTCCATTCTGTCTGAAACTTTTATATTTATGAACATTTATTTATCGGGAGTTGTAATGTAAGAACATTGATCGAAAAAGTTCTGCAATCCAGATAGAACCTATTTAAAAGTTCCTTAATTTTTTCGATCCCTGGAAGAAATTGATAATATGCTTAAATCTGATGCCAAGCTAGTATCGATTAGAATTGATAACAATTTTGTAAGAAAGACTTTCAATAGAGAAAATTTAATATTATTGCTAAGAGATATATGCTTTTAATATAAAAGCGTTAGTAATTATATTCTCTACAAAAAGACAAAAATATTCGTACAGTTAATATAATATAGCGTACTTGTAGGATATATCTAAAAATTTTTATATTAAAATGATCTATTTCCGAATTAGATGATGAGATAATTTGAATTAATAGTATAGTATTGATGTAAAATTTCATATATAATTAATACTAATAGGTATTGATAAATTAACAAATGACGCAAATGGAAATTTTAATTAAAATATTTTCATGAATTAACGATTGAAATTTTTTTCGTTGTAATAACTTATTTCGTGAAAAGTTTTTTTAACGTAACAAATTTTTAATAAATAATTATAAATTATTAAAATTTATGATAAATTTAATATAAATATATTTTATTTATATTAAAATAAATATATTTACAATTATAAAATTTAATATAAATAGATAAGAAAACTTATAATAAAACTTATAAAAGATAATAAAACAGAAAAATGTATGGTTATATGTTATGAGATTAGAAATAAAATCGATAATTAAAAATAATACTTGAGGAAAAGAAAGATAAAACATTTTACTAACCATAATACGTCATAGGCAACCGGTTTGTTCGCGAATCTAAAAAGTGCAAAGAAAGATAAGGCAAAAGAAAAAAAAGAATCGTGCTCAACCTTGAACTTTCAATTATAATGGAATATTTCCTCATGTGGCTCGTTAAACTGATAATGACATTAGCATTCAAGCGATATTTACCATTTAAGCAAACCAATGAAATCACTGCATAGTTAAATAATATTAGGAGCTTATAATATTAGGAATATTATTAAAGGAGTTAGATAATATTAGGAATATATATAGGAATTATTAATATTGTTCCTAATATCTATAATATATTAATATTATTCCTATACAATATTAGGAATAATAATATTAGGAATATTATTAAAGGAGTTAGATAATATTTTTGGCCGTTCAATATGAATGAGTGTGCGATCAAGAACATTACAAACAAAATATTTAAATCAAACCTAACGAGTATCGTGTCTGTCCCCCGTATGTGTATGTAATAAGGCACTATATCGATTAACAACGTTATGATGTCCAGTCAATCCAACATATCCTTAATCCATGCATATTTTACTCAAATGAGTATTACTCGGAGCATGGTGTATATATGTAGACGTTGATATCATTTCAATTGACTGTCAACGTGAAAATAAAATTATCAAATTAAAAAGATATTTAGAGAAGCACTTTGAAATTCTTGGAGATATTTCAAATTGTATTGGATATTGAATTTGTCAAGATCAACGAGACCATGAAGACCAGTCATCGTGAAGCAATCAGATTATATCCAAGATTCGTTAGAAAAATCTAACATGAGGCTCAACACGAGGCATTGATGAGTACACTAAGTTTAAAATTAGACAAAAGTGGCAAATGCAACAATAGACACCATACAGAGAACAGATCGATTGTCTGATGTATTTAATCACGTGTACTAGATATTGCAGACGTATAGTAAAACTAGAACGATTAAAGGCTGTCATATAACAAGAGCATTAATCGGCAGCAAAATGAATGCTGCATTATTTCAAGGAAGAATGAAGGATCATGGATTGTTATACGGCCAGAGCGATAATCCATTAATTTATTACACTGATACAGATATGCAAATGATATTATTAATCACAAGTCATACATGTTCTAAATATTAGTTATATTTCTAAGTCAGAAATTCTGCTGTCTCCTGAGAGTTATGCTACGTACAATGGCAGAAGCAAAATATAATATAAATTTCATATTTTACAATAGTATTGATAATGTAATAACATTATTGTATTAATATATTTATAATTGTTATAATAATAATATTACTATAACAATGTTACTAAATTTATTAATTTAGTAACACTTTCTATTTAACACTTTTTTTACCGACCGGTAGCCTATTAATCGGCTACTATTTACCGCTATCGGTCGGTAAAGTGTCCATATCGTGTAATAATATATTTATATATTTCAACACTTTACCGACCGGTAATATCGTATATTAATATATACAAATATATTGTTACACGATATTAACACTTTACCGACCGTGTATTAGCAGTGAATAGTTAGCCGATTAATAGGCTACCGGTCGGTAAAGTGTTAATAAAAGCTGCAGAGGGTGCTTAATATATTTAAGCCGAATTTTCTATCCGAATTGGATTATTAAACATTTATTATTAAACAATTATTAAACATTTGCAGTGATAGCAAATGTCTGCTTTATAGTAAAAGGCTACGAACATTACAATAGGACAAGACGCATGAACCTGTGGCATCATTTTATCACGAATTTAATGAAAGAGAAATTTTCAACTTGGGATCAATTTCGTTTTGTAATAGTTATTTTGTCATGTAAATCAATACATAAACACAATATCGTAAAGTTCGATAACTGGTCGCACAAAAACTAAGAAACTTGAACTGAGCGGATTTTCAAAGTCGATTTTCTTCGAAACAAAAGTCTTAAATAGAAAAAATTTTATTCTTTCGCAATGTGCATTTATTTTTTCACCTAGAATCATCTCTTAAAGAAATGTGTGTTTGTATCGACTATTTATCACATAAGAAATGCTTGCCAGTATTTTGATCGAGATATTACCAGAGATAACATATTAAAAATTTTTTAAAATTCACGAGACTTCCGACACTGAGCAAAAATGATCGAATCGTTTCGCGAGCAGGACTCATTGTCGTCGCGGAAAAAGGAGTATTCTTCTTTAAGCTCTTTTTTTTACCTATTAGTCTCAGTCCATTCTTATTCTTATTTTTTTATTTATTCTTCGTACACAGTGTTTCATAACTCAGATTAGATAAAGAGATGATTCTAGGTGAAAAAATAAATGCACATTGCGAAAGAATAAAATTTTTTCTATTTAAGACTTTTGTTTCGAAGAAAATCGACTTTGAAAATCCGCTCAGTTCAAGTTTCTTAGTTTTTGTGCGACCAGTTATCGAACTTTACGATATTGTGTTTATGTATTGATTTACACGACAAAATAACTATTACAAAACGAATTGATCCCAAGTTGAAAATTTACTTAATAAACATAACACAGCTGTTTGAATTGAAAGATTAATTAGATTCACAAATCTTTCACAAATAGGTGTCAATTTGTTTTCAGATTGGCGCTCTATATTCATGAATACAACGGAAGATAGTAAAGCTTATACTTTTTGTAAACAAAATAACGAAAACTATCCAATATTCAAAGTTTCAAATCTACCTAAGAATACTACCTAACAGCAATGCTAAATTTTCAATAAACTTTCATCGACAATGTGGAAAAATACGATACAGTAATTTTCAGATAGAAACAATTAATGTTTAATTAATGAAAAAAAGGCTAACCTAAATTACATAAAAACAGTTTTTTTTAACAGTATCAAAGATGGTGGAAACGTTGATGGCGCAATTGCGACTTACATATTTCATCGTCGGAATCATCGTCGTTGAAAATTCATGAAGTGCTAAACACGTTACTCACGTCGCGGTATAAATTATCAGTTAATAACAGCTGGGTCACGGAAAAAAGAACTTATTTATAAGCGAACCAATTCACATGCATACATTACCGTGTATCGATTTTAACACGGTTTTATTACGGAAACATTTAGACAGCCGCCAAACTGGAACATCCAGTATAGCTTTATCTTAAGTTTTGCAATTCATATTATCTTCCGGCGAAAAGACACTTATGACGTTACGATACGTTATTTTTAGCAACACCTAGTTACTATTATATCGCATACAAATATTATAATCCATCGTTGAAAACAGTTTTCTAAACAGAAGGTCAATGCATATTAACACTTTACCGACCGATAGCGGTAAGTAATAGACGATTAATAGGTCGGTAAATTGTTAATATCGTATGATAATATATTTGTACATATTAATGTACGATATTACCGATCGGTAAAGTGTTAAAATATATAAATATATTATTATACGATATCCACACTTTACCGACCGATAGCGGTAAGTAATAGACGATTAATAGGTCGGTAAATTGTTAATATCGTATGATAATATATTTGTATATATTAATGTACGATATTACCGATCGGTAAAGTGTTAAAATATATAAATATATTATTACACGATATCCACACTTTACCGACCGATAGCGGTAAGTAATAGACGATTAATAGGCTACCGGTCGGTAAAGTGTTAAGTTTATTATGTTATTCGATCATAAAAATTTTTTTCTACATCTATCAGAAAAAAATATTTTTATTTCAAAGAACCATTATTATTTTTATGCGATAAGATATTCGTTTATTGTTTAGCGACATAAATGTAAAGAAAGTCGACGCTACGATAAAATTCAATCATAAGACAGAAACTTTCGACGTTTCTGATACCTGCGAGATTCCTAGAAGGAACAACGACGCTATCTGTAAGACTATAAATGACAGCCGGAAGTACAGACGAGAGACAATTGGATTCTATTCGAGCTATATCGAACGAGTCGAGCGCGAGCTGCGACGTTTTTGTATAAATACCGAATTGTAAACTATAAATTGTAGAAATAAAATTCTAGAAATACGTACAATTTCTTAGAAACGAATATATACTACACGTATAATCTTCGGTATGTTTACAGTGGAAAGCTATAAAATAAAATTTGGCGAATTTGGGTTGGAATATTCGTGCATAAAATCTAGAGGACATTCAGTGAGAAATCAGAACTAATATTTTTTCCGTGGAACTTTGAAAACAACATTACATTGAATATATTTTCACTTCGCCGACGAGATAATTTCGACAACCGAACAATTGCATTTTTTGAGCGGCGGAAATATTTCCAATTATATAGAATTCTACATTCTACGATGTAAAACAACAGCGATTCTACGTGAAATAAAATTTTTTCCTTTGCAGTTCCATTTTCTCTCTTTGCAGAGAAAATCGAGTTTGAAAATTCATGATGAACGTCATGGAAATACATTAAAAAAAAAAAAAAAAAAAATAGTTATTCGATCTAAGTAACGAAAGCAATTAAGACAAGAAATTGTGCGATAATTTGACAGAAGTGAAAATTCGAATTTCATTATGCGTGTAGTAACAACGGTGATATTTTCAACAATATATCACTGTACTTTGAAAATGAATGTTTCGCAAATAAGCCGTATTGTATAATATTATCTAGTTGTCTATGTTATTTAAAACTTATTTTTTTAATAACATAGATAACTAGATAATATTAAACCTGTTTTTGTCGTGTATATTTTCAATGAATAGAAATAATCAAGAACAGTACTATAATAGCCAAGTTGCATCCACAGGAAGATTCAGTAACTGGAAAATTTAGAAATATTTGAAGATTTGCAGAAATGTAGTTCATACGAACTTAGAACTATGTTAGGATGAAAACGTTCCTCTCCCCAGAAAATTCTGATTTCTCAAGTCGTGTTAGATATGGAAAGAAATTAAAAGTTCCATTACTCGTATACTCTAAATTGCGATGAAAAATTTATCATCACCCGTTACTTATCATTTTTTTCGAATTTTATTTTTTTCTGATGCATATACATATAGATGGCCTCTGAAGAGTTCTTTATGATTATAGATCAAAAAGTGAGTATTTAGTGAGAATTATACTAACAAATTTTTCGAGTTTGTGAGTTTATACACATTATATGTTACATTTATATTATAATTGTATATTATTAAATTATTAATTGGAGAAATTAACGCTTTACCGACCGTGTATTAGCGGTGAATAGCTAGTCGATTAATAGGTTACCGGTCGGTAAAGTGTTAAATTATTCTTTTTTTATAATTGTATAATATAAAATACACGAGAAAGATATATATATATATAGAGGGTATGTCACTTAAGTTCCAAATATTCCGTCTCAAATATTCCGTTATTTTTGAAAATATAAAAAAATTTTATCAATGATATTTATTCAGTGCAGAGGGACCCATAACGTAGCAGTAATCATTTTTCTGTAGGTGAAAAGAAATTTCAAAATCACTTCAAATTTTTTTTAAATAGAATGGATATTTTTTCGGCAATTAATCGATACAGTTTCATACATTCTCATATAAAAAAAAAAAAGTATTAATCTAGTATTAATGTGTCGAAAATTATTAGTTCTGAAGATATTTTAACTTCAATTCTGCAAAATTTATAGTATCAAAGACGAGGAAAGATGGGAGCAGTGTTCACAATTGTCCTTATCTTTCATGCATAGATTTTATAAAAGAAAGTTAATTTAGAAACCATAAATGATGATAATATATGATGATATACAATATAAAACACGTATTATTTTAATTATTAGGTACATATACAGTGACTATAAGAACTATTTGCATACCATTGTACACATTTTAATATTCAGTAATTCAAGTAATTTAATAATACTTTTATATAATTACAAAAAATGTAATACTATAAAAATGAAATATCACATAGCGATAAAAATAATTAATAGTAAAACAGTAAAATATACAAACAACAAAAGTGAGAAAAATAAGAAAAATAATAATAAAAAGACTGTTTCGTAAATCGTAACAACCGACCAATAAAATTGATTCAGGGATCTGCAATACTCGAGTAAATAATTTCAAATGTTCATACACAAGTACAATGATGTAAGTTCTACACAAGGCTGCTTGATGATTAGAGAAATGTGATAAACTAAAAGATGCAAAAGTAATTCTCTGTTCGAATTCTTAAACAAGTTATGCACATCTAAAGGAAAGTACAAACTCGTGGAACATGTGCTGTGCGGAGTATATAGAACATGCCCTTGAACTTTATGATACCAGGGATATAAGATCTACTTTGAATCGAAGAACTATAAATTCTATGATTCTGAAACTGCGATTTCAGATTGTAAAATTTTACGTCCCTCAATGTCGAAGCGATTTCAGATAGGACCTGCAATATATAATGTTCACCAGCGTTACGAAATTACAAGATTCGATTTCGTCTTCTTCCAAATTTTAGACGACCCTATGCAATTCCATTCTCATAACTTGTGATTCTTATCTTATACAAAAAAAATGTGTTCGAGAATTTCACGAACAGCAGGAAGCATACATAATTTCACGGATACCAGAAAGCATACATTCGAAATCGCGCTGAATTCATTTAATCTCTTTGATTGTTATTATTTAGCTGATCTGCCAAATTTACCTATTCAATTAGAACTAATTTCAAATGCCAATCCGTTTAGTTGCACGGCAATCGAACGTTAAAGTTAAAAACTTTTCAAAATTTCATATCTGTGCGTGGATGATCAATACATGTACAGAACGGATCGATTTCACATTTTCAAGAAATTTCCTCATACTGCCCCTCGTCACGCAAACTATGAAAATTTCCAAATCGTTTCCAACAATTTTTTCGCGATTATACACCGTGTGCCGAAGTGAATTCCGAAGCTGTTAATTTATGTCTGTGATTCGCATCAGCACGCAAAGACGATCTACGATGCGGAATAGCAAACGAACGATATATATCCACGAACACGATATATAACAGCGATACTTAACGATTGGAAATGCGGATATCTCGAGATTTCACGACTGAAATGAACTACTTCCAATTTAAAGACTGATTCATTTCAGATTTTGCCAATCTTATCATCGGCGACGTTAATTTGAAATTCACCGGTAGAGAAATTATGGCTAAAAGATAAAGGGACACGATTGAAAATAAAAAGGGAAACGCTATGAATAAAGAATCGATTTAGAAAATTTCGCAAACTTCACAGATTTGCCTTTATGGAACGGGAAAGATTTCAATTCTCCAACATTGCGCGACAATATTTTATCGAAATCGTTTCATAAATTCTCTTCGTTTCGTCAAACGTTTAAATTGAAATTATAAAAATATACATTGTAAGCTCGATATCATCAGTGTATTTCTCTTGCATTCTTCTATTCCTAATTTATCGTATATTTGAAATTTAATAGAGTTAAGTTTTGGATCGATTTTTTTTTTTTTGGTAACAATTTCTCTTCACGTTACAATAAAATATACAATGTTGCAAATTTTCGTTCTCCCTCTTTCGCTACTCTATCAACTTTGAAATTTATCTTTAACTTTCAGACGATGGTTACGTGTATGCATTTATACATTACGTAATAGCAGTAGGTTACTACATTAGTAGACGTATGCTAAAATAATTTTGAAAGCTAAGATACTTAATAAAAGAATGAATCAAGTACAAAAATTCGTTTTAGGATACATAGAAAAAGAAACTATTCTACATTCTAAATTCATCAATTTTTGACCCTAACGCTAGAACTACCGACAGTTAAGACAGTTAAGTTATTTCTACCAAAGTAATTTTGATTTCTAATAAATAAAAATAAAATAAAATTCATTATATTATTTCTTTGGTTATCGCTGTACAAGTCATTGCATCATTGTGGGGAAAAAAGATTGTAACACGAAATAGAAATTTTTAAATAAAATTGTAAAACCAGTCGTTTTGACTGGTGTGGTAGTTCTAGTGTTAATGCTTTTCTGTAGAATGACGAGAGGATTTAATATATAAAAACTAATGTATAGGGGACATGTTCTCACATGTTGGCCTTGGGTCTACCATCAGAGCCAATAAATGTGTAAAAGTAAGTGTGACGGACGCATCCCTGGGCAGTGCCGTTAGGCCCATGAAGTAATTAAAGAATGTTCCCAACAATGCAGCATCTAAGGTAAAAAATGACCTATTTTCCCAATAACGCGATCGGGAAGGACACGTGAGCTTTGGCGTACAAGGAATCTTAACACTTTACCGACCGATGGCAGTAAGTAATAGCCGATTAATAGGCTACCGGTCGGTAAAGTGTTAATATCGTATGATAATATATTTGTATATATTAATATATGATATTACCGGTCGGTAAAGTGATAAAATATATAAATATATAAATATATTAAAATATATAAATATATTATTATACGATATCCACACTTTACCGACCGATAACGGTAAATAATAGCCGATTAATAGGCTACCAGTCGGTAAAGTGTTAATATCGTATGATAATATATTTGTATATATTAATATATGATATTACCGGTCGGTAAAGTGTTAAAATATATAAATATATAAATATATTAAAATATATAAATATATTATTATACGATATCCACACTTTATCGACCGATAACGGTAAATAATAGCCGATTAATAGGCTACCGGTCGGTAAAGTGTTAATATCGTATGATAATATATTTGTATATATTAATATATGATATTACCGGTCGGTAAAGTGATAAAATATATAAATATATAAATATATTAAAATATATAAATATATTATTATACGATATCCACACTTTACCGACCGATAACGGTAAATAATAGCCGATTAATAGGCTACCAGTCGGTAAAGTGTTAATATCGTATGATAATATATTTGTATATATTAATATATGATATTACCGGTCGGTAAAGTGTTAAAATATATAAATATATAAATATATTAAAATATATAAATATATTATTATACGATATCCACACTTTATCGACCGATAACGGTAAATAATAGCCGATTAATAGGCTACCGGTCGGTAAAGTGTTAATATCGTATGATAATATATTTGTATATATTAATATATGATATTACCGGTCGGTAAAGTGATAAAATATATAAATATATAAATATATTAAAATATATAAATATATTATTATACGATATCCACACACTTTACCGACCGATAACAGTAAATAATAGCCGATTAATAGGCTACCGGTCGGTAAAGTGTTAATATCGCTTCATTGCATTTGCAAGAAAATATGATCACGTCAGTATTTAATCCATTTTGAATCTTCCATCTTCTTCCTCTAACATTTTTTTTAACCAAAAAAGAAACATCTCTCGTTGCACAGTTGCACGAATTACACTATATACATATGAGGATTGATTATATCGTAATAGATTAGCCTCGCAGATTTTATGAAACACGGTGATACACAGTGATTAATTAACTCTAACACTTAGATTAATATTCAGCTACTGAATATTGAAATTACTATAATTTCGTAAAATGAAATCGTACAATGATAAAGCTTAGATTTGAAGCTTTCACCCTTAAAATGTATTGCATTCTAGAATCATGTAGAAAGTGGATAAATAAATTTCTTCTTGAAAATGCTGTAAACTATCATAGTGTAAAAACATTGAAAAAAATTTTTCATGTTTTTAAACTTACAATGGACTTAAACATTGAGTCTTCGTCTTTACAACGATTTCGAAATGTTCGACTTAACGATATCAAAAATTCAAGAAACATTTTCGTCGTTATATTCGTTCTTACCTAAGATTCAAAGTTTAATAAATTAGCGGAAACATAATCGTGCAGTAATTTTTAAACAGGGGAAAGGTTTTAATCTACAAATCCATTTAGATAGAAAATTTTTCAATATTTTGAAAGGGTATTTAGATAACCTCAATGGACCGGAATATTTTGAAAAAATATTTCATTATCTATTTCCTTGTTACTACACCCTATTACGTATATTTCATTGATATGTCAATATGTAATTTATATATATTACATTAATATGTCAATATATATAATTTATTTGCAGCAATTATTACTGGCTGTTAAATTTCAGATTAAAGTGAAAAGCTAGAATCAATTATAATATGTTTCTCTTATAAGATTCACTAATAATGTAATATGGTAGTAATTATAATCTCTAATTATTATATTTTAGTTGCGTTTAAATTACAACGGATAGCCTACAGTATGAAGAAAATGCGATTCTCTTTTCGAAAGAGAGTGAAATTCGCGCGAACTGAAAAATGGAGTCGTGAGAAAGCGCGTTGAAAGAGAATTGTTTAAAAGATTGCGTTGTTTAAAAAGAGTTAACTGTATCGTTTAAAGAGTTTATTTGAGTTGTCAATCTGTTATCTGTCTTGTGTAATCATCTGTCGTTTTATTACCATTATTGTTATTTAATAAACATCATTTATACTATATCTTTACAACGATAAAGCCAACAACATTTAATGTTAATCGAACAATGGATTCAAATCAATTTAATCGAAATAACAATTGACTTTTAACAATTGAATAAGATCGAGCGTGGGATTATTGTAAAATCATTGACGTTGTACAACGTTTTCTTCGATATGAATTCAGTATGAAGTTTTCGGGATAAATTCTCAAAAGATTGATCTTTTCAATTATATAAAGACAATATTCTCTAACATTTTCAATTTTCAAAGTAATAATCTTGCACGCAGGCAACTATATCTAATATCTAATAATAAAATATATTCGTGAAAAATGATTGACGTAATCGTCATATGACGAAATAATTAGCACAAACACATGAACGTGTCATGTGACACTGTGAAAATAGAAGGGAGAACTGTACATAGGACATCACCAGTAGGTCGATGAAGGTGACCTGCAAAGCAAGAGTGACCCAAGGGGTGTGTTAGTCTGGAATTATAGTCGCCCAACACGCCATCTTAAAGTGTTCTCCAAAACAAGACGATTTCGTTAAACGTGATGTTCGTCGTTGCTTAACGAGCTATCACTTGCTAATAAATTACTTGTACAAACGGACGAATTCACCGAGCAGCGATTCACCAGAGCTTTTGAATTAGCTATGATACGCGCTTGTGAGATCAAGTCGAGCTTTATATTCCATTGTAAGTAACGTCGAGTGAGAAGCACTATTCGTATGCACAGAACTCGCGTTCTTTGGCCATTCTTCTCTCACTATTTTCTCATTTCCCTAGTGATCCACACGATAGGTTAACAATAGGACACCAATAATACAATTGTTTAATAATTCCCAATATTCATCTATATTCACATTATCTTCCATTGTATGAACACTCGAAAAAGATCGATAAATTCTTGTAAATCTGTTATTTGTACATTCTTTGTTAAAGAAGCATCTGAAGAATGTAATTACAAAAATGAGCCCGTCATAGAATATTGCTGCTGAATATTCTTCGAAATACAAATTACAAATGTCGATGAATAAGATTCGTCTTGAACTTGTGGGAATTATCACGAAGACAATGATCGAACAATCATACAGACGATAAAAATGAAAGGAAATAAATTTTTGCGAGAAATTTGTGAACTGATCTATGGAAATTACACGAACTACAGCGTTATTAATTTTTCGCGTGTCGACACTGTAATTAAATAATCTTTATAAAATCGTTAAAACTCAATCCTTTTCCTTTGTATACTTTTATAAAATGCAACGCTGCGTCAAGTCCAAGAACAAAGATGATTTATCACACGAATACGGTCAGTAACTATTCTTTGAGAATTTAAAAATTCTTTAGATTTTTTTCATATCGTAAATCTTCGGAATTTCCACGCAGTTGTCAACAACATAGTTGCGCTGAAATCTAGACGACATCATGAAGAAAACGGAAATGTCTCTTCGTGGAGGAGGCACGGGGAGGTTTTTGGTGGAATTTCCAGAAAATAGGGCAAGTCGCCCTCAGAAATACGAAACACGGAAACAGAATAAATGAAACGGAACGCGAAAACTCATAATTCCCCGAAAAAGAAATCACTTGTAATAAATATCACTCGTACGATAAGCACGGACATTGAAGTTTACACTGTAAACCGATCGTAATGATCTTAACATACTCTGATTCTGCTTGATTTGCTCAAATAAACGCATACAAGGACATTTCAGAAATACGAAATTCGTTCATAAACTTTCCTCGACTTGCAATTAGAATATTAAAAATCCATTTCTGACTGAAATTCGGAAATCTGGCAGAGAATGTAGCAAGATACAACGGTAAGTGAAATTGGTGCGTAAATTTTTATTTTTCTTTTTTAAATTTAATTTCATTAACTTTGCATTGACTTTTTGTAAAAGTTTCGAAACCGTAACGAGTGAATCGCAATCAGAAACGAGCAAAGAAGATATCCTAGCTTGAAATACAAAGAGAATAAATAAGTATGTAAGTACAATGTATAAAATTTCTCGATATATGCAATGAATATAATTTGAACGGAAAATCATAATTCTCTCTCTTTTAATCCTTAGCGATCATATATCGTACTCTCAGCCACCAAAGCAAAGAATCATTCTGATCGTATGATTAACGAGGTTAACACGCTTCTGATATATATATATATATGTATATGTATAAAATTCTTACTAAGATTTTACTAGTTATGTTTTAAATGCGATTGCACACTTCTTTTTTTAAATTAACTTTTGGAAAAATTAAACCATTACCCATAATGGGAAAAAGAAAGTTAGTAAGAGACGTGCATCGTGAAATTGCAAGTAGCGATGATGATTTTTATCTTGAATTTTCAAACAATTCATTCGATGAGGAAACGAATAATGGTTGTTTTGAAAATGAATATCTGAGCACAGATTCTGGCAGCGATATAATCCCAGTTACGCGAAACGTGCGACGACCATTATAGATGTTTCGAGCGACACAGCGAGATAGAAGAAAATTATGGAAATTAGAATGCTGCTATAAATGAATTTACGGTTCTTGAACGAATTCGGAAAAAAAACGAACTTCTCCAAGATTATACTGATATTCCTTTATATCGTAATATATCCCATCGATTTTTTGAAACTATTTTTCACAGAGAGCCAACGCAATGCAAATCAATTTCCTTCGTTAGATAAGAAACGATGTATAATAATTTATTTCATGCCAATTGCAGAAAAATTATGCATGCGCATAATGGTATAACAGTGGCAATAATTTTTGTTCAAATAACACAAATGAAAATTGCAAGTAAAAATTCTGTTAGAAGAATCAAAAAAAAAAAAAGAAAAAAAAGGTGACAAATGAGAAACTTTTGCAAGTAATGATATTTATTATATAAAGTAATGATATTTATCCTATCCATTATTATATTAATAATATTATCGCGTATTCTTTTTCAATAAATACTTACATAAACCCTGACGACAGTGTACAATCGTAAAATTTATAGACAGATGGATTAAGTGAAATTTCATCAAATACACCGAAAGAGAGAAAAAAAAAGGAAAAAAAATAGAAGGAAATCGATCGGAAGAGAAAGAAAAGCCGACGAATAAAAACAAGAAAAATAAAATAGAATGAAATAAAGAGTGAAATGCAACCGCAAATTCGTTAGAAGACAACAGAAAAAAATCGTGCCACCGCGACAGGAAATTAACGTGAAACGATAAGAGCAAGTGTTCGACAGTCTCACAGTGGATGATAAAAAGTAAGAAAAAAAGAAGAATATAAACTAACGTACGTATAGCGATCAATAGGCATGCGACACTACGTCCTAGCATGACGTGTTTCTTTTTAATGAATTATTTAAAGGATCACGGTATTTCGTAACAACTTTGAAAAAAACAAAGAAACAAAAGAAGATACAGCGGATGAACGAGGAGAGAAAATATAAAACGGTAACATGCATGAATAATACATGAGTATACTGAGAGTATTCTGATACGCAGATGACGGGGACGTGGATGGATCAATGATAGATTTTTACGACATCAGTATGAGCACTGAATAAAATAATGGTCAAGAATGTGTAGTAAAATACTGTCACTGCTGGCTGGTCGTTCTTTTTAAACCAGATTTTATGACAACATTTATTCACAATGTTCATCTCGTAAAATACATTACCAAGGATAAAAATACATACATATAGTAACAGTGTTAACATTCTTACGATTTACATGAAAATCTATGTGAAGTTCTTGTTAATGTACACACACACACACACATACACGTATGTATGTATGTATGTATGTATGTATGTATGTATGTATGTGTATGTATATGTATATTTCCTTTTTTCTCCTATTCTTGTTTGCTACATCGTAAAGATGATTAATACATGTGGATAATTATAATGTGCCTAAGACTATCTTAATGACTGAACTAGATTAAGGTCAATGATTTAAAGTAAATGTAACCTTTCATAAAAAAAATATTGATTTTAACCACATAGCACACGTTGCTATGGCATGCATTAATTTGACATAGATCAATTTTAATTTGCGTGATAAAGTATCCATATATTTTGTTATTTGCTTTTTATTACAAGATTTAATTATTTTCAGGGATTTTCTGTGGATTAATATGATTGAAATAATTATGACTTGTATTTTTTTTACGTCGTAATAAGACAATAATTTTATATTATCTTCCTTACGAACAAATAAAAATCAATTATATATATATATATATATATATATATATATATATATATATAAGTGATAATATATATATATGTGATTTTTCTTTGTGTATATATATATATATATTATATCGTTTTAGAAAGAAGGGCAAAATTTATGCGAAAAAAAGGTCAGATTTCTATTTCAGAAGACAATGTAACTGCAAAACGCATGTGCAATGTTACATTGCAATGCGGGAACAATACAATCGTCAGTATGCAATCCATTTTAAACCTTTCATCCTCTTTTAACTTTCAACCGAACAAAATATATAGGTTATTACATATAGTGCGATCATGCTATTTTTTTTCGAATTTCGCAATAATATTTCTTGTACTTTTTGTATTCTTCAAATATTGTTGAAAAAAATGAAACTCGCAATCAGTTGAAACGGCCCAACGTTAACGAAAAACTCGATGTTACTGAGTAAAAAAAAAAGAAAAAAAATCTGTCGAGTTATTAATTCCTCCAATGCTATAGCATGTGCATTCAAAAAGAGAAACCTTAACGTCAATTCTAGCGAATATAGAGCGAATTTTATGTACGCCGGGCGAAATGTCAAACGTCGAATCCTGACGAAGTACAACTATGATTTTAATAGGAAATTTTAATAGACAAAAGATCTCGAACAGTGTCGACCAACGAAAAGTATTCATCAATTTCCGCTTGCAGAAAGATAATTCTCACTTTCATAACGTGAATCTGACATAAAATGTCATTCAGTTACAATTATCGTTTTCTTAATGATCGAATAGCAAATATTTTAATTTAACCCAATTAGATCGTTGCATAATAAACATAACAGTTTCATTACAAACGGTATCGATGAACACGCAGTAGAATTTCCTGTAACTAATTGTTGCCGTTAATTGTACAAAAGTTAACCCGCAATCACAATTTTCGAGTCAATTGAAGAATTTAGAAAAAAATTCACGTATCACGCGCGAATGATTCAAGTCTGTCAGAGACGAAGACAGAAACCAACATACTTTTAATAATTTTAATTTAAGCAAGTAGTCTGAGAGAAACGGAATATAACAGAACTGAAAATAAATTCTCCGAATAAAATAACATGTAAAAGCATATGCCGAGTATTTTTTTTTCAATTTTAAATTGAAATAAGAACTGCGTCTAAAGAACGACTATTACTATGCAACAAGCCGACACTTTGCTCGTCTTGCAATTAATTTTGCATACGTCAAACCGACAGAAATCTCTAATTAAAAACTGCATCAAAAGTATACTCACACAGTGAAATGATAAACGAAGCAGATCCATCCGCCTGGATGTTCCAGGAATACGTAGAGCCTCTCCTGAAAAGTTTTGCCCTTTTTGTGATGGAACACGTATTTAGCTTTGAAGGCCTGGTCGATCGGCAAATAAATCGGATAATACGGGTCAGACACTCCAGTCTGATTCAAGCTCGATGGTTCGTCCTCCGTGGCATTCATATCATTGTCAATGATATCATCTTTGCTCTTCTTTCGGCGATATTTCCTTTTCATTGGCGTTGGCACCCTCTTGTGGTGCGCCTCGCCGAATCTTGGCGATCGGAAACGCCTGAAGAAAGTGAAACGGCGGCCAGGCGAAGACGTGGTTTCTTCGTCCATTTGCACGCAGTTGTCCTCGGTGTCCTCGGTCTCGCTTCCTGGCGTTTTTAACGCCGCGTCCTCCGACTCGAGACACTGCTCGGCGATGAGCTCGTCCTCGCTAGCTTGCAACGCGGCGTACGCGGCCGTGTCGCTCGATCGCTGCTTTTCCATCAGCCTAGATGAGCATTGGTCCTTGCTTCGTGGAAGACTTTCGTTCGTCTCACCTGTCCAGGACATTTCCAGGATACACGGCCAACTTGCGTCATCGAACTCAATACCATACCGCGAGCTTTGCTTTCGCACGATCTGATTTCACGCTACTAACTAAAAACGATCTACAGCTCGACGAGATCGCGCGAACACGCGCAAATAAACGTGAAGGAACAAGTGTAAATAATATTAATCTTCAACTATGCTTCGTTCAACGAGCCAATGCGCGAGCTGTAAACACACGCACATGGCGGGGCATTGAAATCGTAATTGAACGTAAATTGCACGTATTGTAGATTTTCTTTTTAGATTTTTACTGTAACACAAACAGTATGAATACTTACTTATGGACTAACGAATGATTAATATCTGATGTTTATTACTATGCTTATTAGCATCGGCTGATAGTTAGTTCAGTTTTAGACGTATGTACCTCGATTCGTTGAACGAGCTGTAATACCGCGATTTGGCATATTTAAATGAAAAATCATTCGTTGCAGTCTTTCATCGTAACGTGGAACGTCCAACAAAATTACGTTCTTTTAGGAATAGATATTCTAATATAAATTATTATTATTATTGAACATTAAAGCCGAATATTCTCAATCGCACGAAGCAAATATCAACAAACTCGATCTGTATATATGTGCAATATGTATATCGATTTATCGATATATCAAAACACTTTTGTGACACTCTTTTGTATTATGCAAAATTGTATTTTGGTATAGTAAGCCAGAGAGCATCAGAAAGTAAAGATGAATCGAACTACGACCGTCTATTTGTGCTCGCTAATTTTCGCATATGCAAGTTCCGCATTTACTCGCATTTGTTGTTCAATCGTTCAAACGCATACGAAGATGTGAAAATGAAAATTGAACTGATTAGATATTTCATTTATATCACACAATGCGAATACGAATGACCATTCATTTTTCATTAACGCGCAAAGACTGTAATTGAACGAGTCACATGAAAGCGAAATATCATATAAAATATCATAACGCGCAAACATTTTTCAAAGTGTTTTGTATATTCTGCAGTTTTACATAAAAAAATTAATTACTTAAAAAAATCCTCATTAATTCTTCATTAACCCCTGCAGTATTCAACAATCTACATGCGATAAAATTATTAATCACGAGTTAAATTGTAACTGAAATTAAAGCATACAACGGTATTAAATTAATATAGAATTAAGTTAAATTCAACACGTAGCAATATAATAGTAATATGATATATTAAATCAAATTTAATAACTAGTAATACAATAATATAACAAATAGTAATATTGCTACAAGCAGCCATCGCATTTGTCTAATATTTTACACGTATAATATTTTATATTCTGTGATAGGTGCCAATATTCCCATTTCTAGAGATCAATCTTTAGGCTGCTTTAGGATAAAAAAAAGAAAAAAGAAGTATCAGATATTTGAAACTTCATGTATTTGCTTATACGTCCAAAAAAATATAGTACAATTTTCATGAAATTATTTTCATTCCATTCTACGAGCTTGTTACAAATTGCATAAAGTTAAGTTCACAACAAGCTCCGTGGAAAAATTGTTATTGATTGCCAACATTTTTCTATATGCCGATTTTCTGATCCAATGAAACATTCTAAAAACTGAAAGACACGAAAGACTTACTAATATAAACGAAAAAAATAAGGATAGCCATGTTACATTTTGAATCTAATATTGCTGAAATTCGCAAAAAAGAATTCGTAAAGAAGTTTCATAAAAAATTTATCTTAGTTATAGCTTTTTCAAATACAACATTTCTTAATTTACTGCTTTCTTTTTTCTACGTATAATTTTTAACATAACAGATGGCGCATGCTTACTTTTATCGTTAAATTTAGCGATTTTAGCGATTTTTCTTACAACTCCGTGACGTATTGCATTATAAAAAATAATATTACTCTATTCCAATGTAGTCAGATTTCTTACTAGAATGAAATTCCAATTTTCTGCAGGGGATAATAAAAAAGAAAGCTGTCATAGATATTGATACAATTTTAATATAAATAACAGATTTTACTACTATGAACATGAAAATTGAAAGAGAAAGGCTAAGCTTATATATGCAAGTTTAAAATATAATTTTGTCATTTTATCGAATTTCGAAACGCTTTCGAATAATACTAAAAAACTGCAAATAAAGTGAAAATAATTTTCTTGATTCTTTTAATTTCTTAAGCTTCGTTAATTTTTCCTTCTATATATTCGGATGTATGAAGTTTGATTTTTGACAGATTGTATAATCCTCGTTATCTTGTGGAGACAACCATCATTGAATAACAGATCGCGTTTATTGATTGTTCGCTTGCGCTCGTTTCTGTTTGCAATGCAATTTACGCTTATTTGTTAGTGTTCGCTTGTACTTAATCGTCAAGCATAGGTCACAAATAAAGTGTCGCATATTTCATATTTAAGTACGATCGAAATTGATTGTAGGCTGCTCACCTTTGAAAACATCTTTAGTCTTTAGGTGACTTTATGTATTGGAAAATAATTATGATATTTAAGTATGATAAAAAAAAAAAGGAATTAATAAATAAATATATATTTAAGGTATATTAGGACATTAAAGATTAATATAATAATAATAATAATAAAGTAGTATTTACGTTCGAAATATAGTAGTTATGGGTATATAACGAAGATCTTAAGACCTTTTCTTCTTTCAATATTCAATTAATATTTCAATATTAGATATAATTTTAATTATAAATTTGTGGAAATTTTAATAAGTCATTAAACATAAAAGTTATTACATTAAAAATGTCACTCAAATGAAAATAAAAATACTCAGCTTTATTTTGATCATAATTAGCGTAACACCTTTTTATTGCATTGAAGTTTAATTCCTTATAGAAAAGAAATGGAGAAAGTTTAGAAAGCTTAGATGACAGAGACCGATATTCCAATTTACTTATATCGAAGCAACAACTGGTAGGTACATATCTGCGAAATTTTACACGTTATTTGCTACTAAACTTTTTATACAAATTATTCACTAAAACTAACAATTTTCCACAATTTCTCACAATCTGTACTGTACTATACTAATACGAATTAACAGACAAATAAACAGATCATAGTCACGTCAGTAGTTTTCGTTAAAGCAAAAATCTCTTGAATCAGTTTTGTATTTGATTTTTCGTTTTCATAGCTCACTGCTCGCTATTTGACCCACTGTCGCTCCCGCAATTGGCTTTCAGTAAAATTCGTGGCCAATTTTACGGGACAACAAGCAACGATTCTTCAAGCATAGTGTGCATAGTGTACATAGTATAAATCGCAATATACAAAAATCACATATCTACAAAAAAAAAAAAAAAAGTTTATTAATCAAACAACGACCGAATAAAACATTTAAATACATATCAGCAAAAAATTATTTATTTTGCTTTTTTCTTGCGTAATATGTTCAGTGTTAGAACATATTAACACTTTACCGACCGGTAACCTATTAATCGGCTAACTATTCACCGCTAATACATTTACGGTCGGTAAAGTGTTAATATCTCAATGTGAGTATGTAGTTTGAAGTAAGTATAAAATAGAGGAAATAGTTTCCTTCACGAATGAGCTTGAGAATAATAAAAAAAAGAAAAAAATGAGCTTGAGGGTAATAGATCGATATCATAAATAGATGTTTCGAAAAAATACGAAAGAATGTTTGTTTTCTAATAATACTAAAATATAAAATATAACTGAGTATACAGTCAAAAGTTAAATCTAAAGAAAGAAAAAAAAGATAAAGTTTCTTCATCTAAAGCTTCATTTTAGACAAAACTGCTATTTGACGGGCCTTGACCTTCACTAACCTATGTTATCAAGGTCAACCTGCCGTTGAATGGTTGTTTATTATTCATTAGAAAGGAACAAAACAAAACTTTCATGAATAAAACTTTTCGACACAAAGTATATTATATTCAATGAGTCAGCACATGAGTCTTATGTAGATTTAGATCGGATCAAAACGCTCAATAAAAGAAGAAAAATAAAGACCAAATCGCATTGTAATCATTGTAATCTTAGAATTTTAGAAATACGAAATTTCACATTCTGTTTTACTTTATTCTAACCTTAACTCCAACCCTAA
The DNA here is from genome assembly GCA_032399595.1 of Tetragonula carbonaria. Classification (NCBI taxonomy): domain Eukaryota; kingdom Metazoa; phylum Arthropoda; class Insecta; order Hymenoptera; family Apidae; genus Tetragonula; species Tetragonula carbonaria. The sequence goes on along the minus strand of JAUCRC010000002.1, from coordinate 2,875,898 downwards.
CAATTAAATTGTACATTTAAAATTTTCACTGTATAATTTTTAAAAAATAGGATAAAATCTTTTAGAGATCATTCGGAAAGAGTGCTTTTAATAACATGTACGAAAGTCAAGGTCAAACGGCAATAGAGCCTTACATTAATTATTCTACCTCGTCTTCAGTAAATTAATCAAATTTGTACGTGTATACTTGGAAAATTTTCGAATTCGATTTCCTCGAAAACAGAAACATGCTATTTTTTTTTCTCTTCGATTTATTTTTGCATTTAGGATCGCTATATGTGATTGACCAGTTATATATGCATCCTATATATGTATATTGATCGATTAGATGTCTATACTAAACGCTTTAATTAAAACATTTTGTTGTGACTTATGATAGTAATTATTTTTGAAAATGTTAATAAATAATTAATAGACAGAATCATATATAGATCATATATAGCGATAAAAATCGGTAAAATTAAAATTATTTGAATGACAAAATTACTTTACTTCAAATGGAAGGAATATTGTACGGATTTAGAAGTAATAAAATAATTTATTACACAAATTTAAAGAAATATCATTTTAAAGAGGCTAATCACTTTTCTTTGTTCACTCTATGATGTTTTGTAACTTGAAAGTTAGTATATTATGTTTATAAATTCATATTTATAAACATAAATTATTACATATTTATATTAATAAAAATATAAATTATTACATATTTATAAACATAAATTATCTATCATATTTATAAACATTTATAAATTCATATTTATGTTTATATTATATTTATAAATTTTACTTGTTGCAACAAACAAATATATGTTTGTTGATTTATATTCAAATGATATTTTAATACATAATCATTATCTGCTTTCCAGATTAAGTTAAAAGAAATAAATTATAACTTCTAATAACTTCTTCTCCCATAATTTAGATTATAGAGAGATGTCTGATAAATATCAATAGAATTTATTTTGATAATTTCTCATTCTAATATATAACTTTAAGAATTGTTAGTATATGATTAATCCATGGCCAATATAGGAAATTTTAAATCATATTTTATAACGAAAAAAAGATAGAAATAGAAATAAAATTTTCCATAATTAGCTGAGTTTGTATTTTCCTATTTATATACTGAACGCTATAGTCATGCAGTTTCAATTTCTCGTTTCTTAATATCAATCAGAAAAAAATATAGGTATTCCTTTGTGAGTTAAAGAATGAATAAATTACTGAAATTTACCAAACAATTATCAGTTTTCCATCGAATTATTTATTTAAATGCTGTCAATGCGTAATATTAAATGGTAGTCGAATAATGTAACCATGTTACATCAATTATTCAGAAGAATATAAAATGAAAATATAAAGTTCTATTTAAGAATAGATTTTCATAATCTTAGAATTATTTTTATCACGCTTAACACTGTTTTCAACAGCTTCTCGCTACAAAAAGTCGTATTTAACTATTCTCTCACTCTATGCACATTTATCTTCTTATTTATTATGTATAGCATTCTACTATACAGAAAAATTGTAATAATATATCTAAAATAGAAAACTATGTTTTCATATCAAGCACTGATACTCAGCACAATACTGCAATATTTTATGAAGCGATAATATTTATAATCCTTATTCGCCAATTATGCTGTTACGTTTTAATCTTTATCTTTTTAATCCTGTCGCGTGCTAGCTGTTGAACTGTTTTAGTCGAGTAAAACCAAGCTCGGCGAATTTATAAATATAAATATAGTGAGCGTTTATCTATTCGCAGACAAAGAAAAACAACTGTAATGCCAAATGATATTCAAACTAGTGATGTATAAGGCTCGAAGAGTATTCGAAGCTTCAAGATTCAATTTTACAGACATTTTTAATATGTTACATGAAGTTCAACTTTTCGAAATTTCAAGACTCAGCTCTCGAAGCTTTATAAAATTTGTTCCGACTAATATGCTATACTATCGTCAATATATGTGGCATTCGATAGTCTATGACACTGTTTATAATCATCATTGCATGAAATTTAAAAAAATCCGGGTCTTCGAAATTTAAGAGTTCACAGTTGGAGGATTTCCAGGTTCTGCAGCTCGAACGCTTGAATGATTTCCGAGGTTCAACCGATAAAAGTTAAGATTGTGACTCGAGTTATTCAAGCTGCAGACTAGAGAGTACTTACTTGAACAATACTGATTCAGATCACGTTGAAGAATATTGCGACAAGACAATGATACAACATCTAAATCTCTTGATTTTAATCCAGGTTGTACCACGTTAAACCGGTTAAACCTGGATACTTGCTCGAGACTGGTATTCTTGATCAGGCAATGTGAGCTGACTAATCGAATTCTGCGATAGAAGGAGTACCCTCGGCTAGAGGAGTAGAACAAAATAGAAAGAGAAAAACAATTGCAAATGGAAATAGTCCATGTCGGACAGAGACAAACAACAGGTACAATTATTGTTACTTCTTCTAAGTTGAGCGTTCTTGGGCCGCCAAGGTAAATCTTGCGCTTGCTTTGCTAAGGCTTATGCCTATTTCCGGCAAAGCGGTGCGTTGCGAATTTACCATACCGCCCGGGTCTAAACGTCAGAAGAGCGAAGACTGTCAAAGACAACTATTCTCCACCGTCTTGACACTTCGTGTCTCGGCTGTAAGGATGTTTGCTCTTGTTGCTCGCTTAGCGTCGTACAGGCATGAGAGCCTGCACGAGTTCGCAGCAGCATCATATCGTCGTGTTTCCTTTGAATTGCCTTTTACGACACGCAGAAAGAGCACGGCGAGCCTACTCGAAACTCTGAAACTGTTGAACTTTTACGCAGGATAGGGACTACACTCAGAAACTACGTTTGGCCTATTCTCTCACCCGAACCAATAGGGGGCGGGGGATCTTTTTGTCGCCTCTTGCGACACGCAGATGATAACTGATCGAGTTTATTCTTTTGCCACGCCCGCAGGCAAAAACAAGTACGGTATTAACACTTTACCGACCGGTAGCCTATTAATCGGCTAACATATTTTAACACTTTACCGACCGGTAGTCTATTAATCGGCTAACTAACATATTTTAACACTTTACCGACCGATAGCCTATTAATCGGCTAACTATTCACCGCTAATACACGGTCGGTAAAGTGTTAATATGAAACAGAATCTATTAAATAGATTCTCAGTATTGACTCAGTATTGTACGAATATCAACATAACTGATGTCACTGACATGTGTAATAAAAATAATGATAAAATTTCTAGAAAAGACCTTGTTAATAAACATGAATTCATCAGCAATATTAAACGTTAAAATTATACAAAGTTCTCTTCCACTATACTATATCGACAACAAGCTTAATAATAAAATTGTTTGTAATATCGATAGAAAATCTATCTATCAAACCAGCTAATGAGAAAGAGAAATAATTCAGTGAAAATGTCAAAGATATAAATACGCTCAAAATTACTGTAATTGTCGTTACTGTATGAACATTTCTTTTAAGAATACAGGCAATAATACACGCATCAAGATCAACAACTTTTTCAAAGAATTCACTGTTAAAAAACGAAATATGTTATAATTCAAAAACATAGTTATGCAGGTGTAAACCTATTTACTTTATTATTTGTGTTGAATTCGCTCTTGCTGTACTTCCCATATTTATTCCTTGTATAATAAATACTCAAGATTGATTTGATTTTTGTGAATTACCTTTGAAAATAACTTATGACAATAGAATATTTTAAATTACAATTACAAGTATTACATGACATTTTTCATTTACAATTGCCTTCCAAACTTCTTAGTTTTTTTCATTCAAATTACGACAGCTTTTATTTTTCATATTTATTTCATAGTATATTGTATCGTGCTAATTATAAAACAAAAGATCTACTACTAGGTGAATTCTTATTAAAGTCATACAGCAGATAAACAAAAGCTGCACTGTTATGAACAAAACTCATGAAAATCCTTTCTATTTTAATAAGCAATTATTAACTCACGAAAATCCTTTCTAATTAATAAGCATCAGACTATTAGAGTAACAGTAGAATAATGGAAATTTAGATAATACATACAGATTTCACAGCTCCCCACTGCTTTTTCATTTTTTACAGATGAATACTTAATGCAATAAAAATAATTACGAGTCAAAAACTAATTATGAAAATAGTAGTATCAGTGTAGAAATATTCGAAATATTTTTTAATTACTTCAAAAAAATACGCAGATATCTACGAAGAATATGAATTTTATGAAACACGTCGTATAGATATCATTTTTGCAATAATATTTGTCAATGTAACGTACTTATTTCACATTGGAACTTTGTCGATGTATTGATTTAACTTTTATAAACGCGACACTATTCAGATCTAATTCAAAGATAAATCAATGTCGACAACGCGTTAATTTCGAAAATCATTCGTAGTGATTCTTCCGCAGAACGTCAATAACGAAGATACGTTGGAACATAAATATATATAATAATTTGACAATCGAACAAAGAAGAATCTCAATATCGTTCAAGAGAGATATTTTAGTATCAACGCGAATAATGCTAATTACTTGCAAAATATTGACTAACCTACTGAAAAAAAAAAAAAAGAAATCAGCGATAAATCCATGTAATTCTAGTGAGCAGCCAAAAGTCTTTCGATCGTTATTACACGATATAGAATAAACTGAAATTTCCTCAAATTAATTCACGTGTACCTGAATGCGTGCACTTCTTGTGGTTTTGATGACCTTGGCAGTTAACATGATGTTCATGAGAACGATGCGTATGATGATACTGCTGGCGTTGCTGTTGCTGGTGCTGGTGCTGGTGCTGGCTGATCGGTGATTTAAGCACGCTCAGCACCAGATCCTCGTGAGATGGCATGATTCTCGTGAGCTGCCGGCTCTGCCTGAATAAGGTCTCCTGTTCTCCACGATTCATCCTGCATCCAAGTCGTCGACGTTGCAAATAAAATCCCGGATACCATTCGTGTCTCCCTCGACCCGGGCCGCTACCTAGCATAACAGCGTGCAGCATACCGGCGCTCTCTTACAGCAGGAGCTTTCGTTCATCCGACTGGCAACCAGACAATTTCCTCTCCTTTTCATGATCGTCTCTGATGATGGTCGTCTCGATCACTGTACGACAAGCGGTCTTTCCTTTTTATCTTTCTTTTTTTATTTGATAAGACATAGCATGATGTTTCTCGTGCTATTTAGTTATATGATACAATACTATTATTCAAGTGTTTCGTTGGAAATACTTCTTTCTCTTCTCTTTGTTCTTTTGTAATTCACATTGATGGTTTGATTTTTCTCATTGGAAACTTAAAGAGAAATGGCGAGTAATAACATTTCAGATTCGAAATTTGAATATACTTTTTCTGGTCGTCGTTCGATCAACCTGTTAATTTATACACCGGTTGAATATTGCAGAACTTTTAATATAGTTTAATCGTTTGGACTGTGATAACTATTTAAGTGAAAATGAACGTGTTGAATACCTTTTTCTTCCCCTCCCCCTTTTTCTTTTTCTTATATAAAATACTCAATTTACGTTATTTGAACACTGTTTGGATATTGGAAATGCCTACTTCGTTTTTTATTTCGTTTTTCGATAACGATCTGTGTGGATTTTTGTTGGAGTATCCGAATATATTATTTTTGAACTTCGTGCAGAAGAAATATCCAATTTTGTGGTATTATCATAATAAACATTATCTGAATGTTTTAACGACAAGAATTTAATTTAATTTATCACAAATTTTAACGCATTTTCCATGGTGGTTAATGTTAAATGGGTAGAATTTATATACTGTTTAAATACTGTAGATTAACGAAGATTGTATGATTCTTTGAACGTGCTGATCTTACGTGTATTATGTTGCATGCACGTAGGAAAAAGTATTTTTCATCGGATCTGCAGGCTGTAATCAGCTTCTTCAAATTTCCAATTCACTAATAAATATTGATCATCTTTCTCTAAAATCTCTACACGCGAAAACATTTTGTGCTAAGAAACAAAAGACGATAACTAAAATCTCCGACTAGAATATTTTTCTTCTCGCAGTTTTCAATTAATTGCAAATAATCCGTGGATTTAATTTGAAATTTCAGCTTCTTAATCACTGGGACTTCGAACGTAGAATAATCGTTTCTCGAATCATAACGCTTTCTTTTCGCAGTTGGAAGCGAACATACGCAATAGTTCATTGACAACAAAAAAAAAAAGAAACAAGAGGAAAATTAACGGTCGTCTGCCATAATGCAAATCACTTGCAAACGATCATCAATCACAGAAATCATACGTTTAAAAATTTTAAACAGAAAGCATTTTATTTTCTTCTTCTCATTCTGTGTAATTTTTAAACTCCCCGATGGGACACTGTTTTTTTTTTTAACAGTGCTTCGGCAATAAAACAACCGTTTTCTTCTATTTATTTTTCTTTTTCTTTTTTTTTATTTTCTTTTTAGAAATATTAAACAGTTATCCAATTTCTTTTGTTTGGTTTCTTCATGATATCGCTTCTCTAGTCCGATTCAATCTTACAGAAACGATAATACTTTCGTAATATACTTTCCTTTCGTTGACTCGCTCTTCCGAAAATTGAACGACGAAATAGAAATAATTCTTAATTCAAGAATTCATTGGAAATTTTCAAAGGGAAGAAAGAACTCCTATGTCAGAGTAGGAAGTATTATGAAAATCATACGTATTTTCGACGATCTCGAAATTCTTCCGCCAATACATAAAATATATATTGTATCACTTTACCGACCGGTAGCCTATTAATCGGCTACTATTTGCCGCTATCGGTCGGTAAAGTGTCGATATCGTGTAATAATATATTTATATATTTCAACACTTTACCGACTGGTAGACTATTAATCGGCTACTATTTACCGCTATCGGTCGGTAAAGTGTCGATATCGTGTAATAATATATTTATATATTTCAACACTTTACCGACCGGTAATATCGTATATTAATATACACGAATATATTGTTACACGATATTAACACTTTACCGACCGTGTATTAGCGGTGAATAGTTAGCCGATTAATAGGCTACCGGTCGGTAAAGTGGTATAATACTTAAATCTGACTCGTCCAATCTCTTCAGACGTTAGTTTTGTACACTGTACGATTCGAACGCGACAAAGATAATGCAATGATAATGAAGAATAACTTTTTTTACATCTCCTGAATCACGTGTCTTGTCTCAAATACGATTCTTTGAAACACGTCGAACGGAGAATAATATCACGTGTCCCGTGTTCCTTTTCTTCGATTTCTCTTCTCCGGCTTGTCGATGTCCTCGATGATGTCGAGACTCACCTCGGGACCCTTTTAAAGGGATTGCACCTCTTGCTTTTCCACAGCAGTTTCGTCGACGAGATTGGCATTCTCGGCGAATTCCGAATCCTCTTGTCGATCGTCGCAACGACGATATTGGACAGTCGACGCTCGATGCTCGGAGACGTTACACAGACTGATCCCAACGGTCTCCCGACGATTTTCGTTCGCTTGTTTTCTAAACAGGCGCATAGAGAAACACTCGCATGCACTCTTGTGGCTCGTCGTGTTTTGTGTTGAGAGAAAAAACAAAAAAAAAAAAAAGAAAAAAAAAGAAGAAAAGAGAAGTACGATTTTGTGTTACTACTGTTAAATTACTTGACGATGTTATGCCCGATATATCGTTCGCTACGTTCGAAACGATATAATCACAAGCATTCACGTTTCGTACTTTCTCGAAACATTACTTTCGTATCAATTATTGTTTCACATGTGTGTGTATATATGCAACACACACGCACACCATTCGATTGAAACGTTGATCATTTTAAATTGCATTTAAAAGTATTTGAGTTGAAACCAACAAGCCACGATACAAGAAAACTTACGATACGAGGGGGAAAGTTCATTCGTTCGTGCAAATTCGAGACTTGAGATTAAAAACTTCTTTTCAAATCAACTGCTTTTTATTATCAAAGCCGTTCAATTCCTGGATTTGAATTTTCTTCGTCGAACAAGTGAAACGAGAAGCGTTCTCGAAGAAAGGGGGAAAAAAACGAAAATACGTGTATACGCGCGGACGAATTTTTATTATTATCGGAAGGAACCGGTGTCCAAAGCGATCGAATTTTCTGCTCTGACCTTTCCGCAATCCCCGTCCTAGGCGGATTCAAGCATCTCGTAAATTTTTTAAACGCGATCCTCGCCTCGTTACGATTTTTCGCGTGTTATCCTTCTTTCTTTCTATCGTCGTCGAAAAATCATCGAAATCGATGAGACTTTCACCGAAGAACTAACCATTCTCTTCTGCATTCTCTTCTCTTTTCCCGTTTTTCGAACTTTTCGAAATTTCGAACGCGAGATTCATTCAGCATAGATACCTGAAACTGTCCGCGTGTTACTTTCATTCAAGGCGTCTTTCGACAGATCGACGTGTAAAAAAGAATTTCGTTCGGTTTGCAGGTATTCACACTGGATAAAATGAACACGAAACGATGTATTTTCAGGATTTAATCCGAATCGTTCCGGAATATATATATATATATATATATATATATATATATATATATATATATACACGGTGATTTAATAAGGCAACGAATGCGATTTCCACGGTCTTATCTCAATTATCCGCATCGTGGTTCGTTTAACGACGGGATTACATTTTATGAAGCTTCGAGAATCCATCTTCGACCATTATCCCCGGCCTGATAAAATTTTAATTGAAAGTCCCCACGGGGACGCGTTTTCCTTTGACATTTAAGATCCGCCTATTTCGTTGCAGCAACGCTTTCATAGCTGTCTAAATGCGGAGAGAGATCAGCTGCGATTCAATTTCGTATCCCGTTTTTGTCAGTCATCTTCATTCGCCTCTTACACGCGCGTCCTCGAGTTTTCTCTATGGAGAATAAAATAGTCCGTCAATAATGAAATGCTCGATATATCTCGATATCGACATATCGCGCACAGAAATTAAAGAACTTCAAGAAATCCGTAGGCCGTTCGATATCATTTGAAAAGACTCAACACGAACAGGGCAACCGCGAAATCAAGATTTGCTTTTTCGATCTCTTGCCCGGTCTATTTCCTTCGGTTACGCGGGACAATTGAAAAAAGTTTGGAAGAAAAAACATAATCGTTTGGTTGCGAAACGTTCGTTCGTATATTTTTATCCCGTGACTCCTTCGAGCTTGAAATTCCAAATTCCTTCGAAAATCCTCGAATATGCTCAAGAATATCCAAGATCACTCTCGACGTTGACAAATGAAGCGATTTTCACATTTTTCCTTTCGCCGAAGTCGCTGGCCCAGCGAGATGGAAATCGCGATCACCAAGAAGACACCAACTGTGCAACTTTCGCGGATTTGCCCGCGGCGAAGAGTGGAAAACATACAGAGAAGACGGGAAACCAGAATAAATAGTACAACAGTTGAAACGAAGCGAAATTTTGCGCTCGCTCGCGCGTTTAACGACTTGACGACTTTCACCGCACAGATCTGTTCGCGCACTCGCGCACTTGAAACGGCAAGCGCAAAAGAATCGACAAATAGCTCGTTCGAGCGCGAAAACGAGTCGTCGATCCGTCGACCGGGGACAGGGGAAGATGTGACGCACGAGGTCGCGTAACACCAATCGAAAACGAACAATGTGCTCAGGACGAAAGCCCGCAACCAACTGTGGCTCTTCGCCACCCTGGTAGTTCCATCAGCCACCGCGACCTCGAATAGAGGGTGGCGCACCGTTTACTGACCACGAGAAAAAAATGTTTTCATCTGGCCTGTCGTCGGGTGACAAATCGAACTTGCGATATCTTTTCCGTCGTTTGAGTTTCTCGCTTTATCTAGGGGAAACTAGCGAACGATTCGCAAGAAACGTGTTTTCTATCGCGTAACGCGTATCAAAATTTGACGTGTAATTTTGCAAAATATATAAAATCTGCAAACTTCAAATCAGTTAATTCAATAGCCAATCGAATGAAGAGCGTGTGCAAATATTTCAGTTAACTCCTGTAAATTACGTAAATTGTGCAAGTTGTGTCCAATGATGATCGTATTAGCAGATAGTGATTATTTGATTTATTCAATACGTTACGTCGCTAATTTGCTTGCATCGAAAGATGTTCAATTTTTATTGAAAACATCTGAGAGATACACCATGCTAAAATCAGGGTGTCATTTGTCGTCGACTGTCATGGTGAAGTGAAAAAAAATTGAAGATACTTGGCGAAATAGTGAGAGCATAAATTACAATCAAACCTGTAAACAAGAGGGAAAGCACAAACTACACACTGCATAAACATGTAAGATATTAATACTTTAAATTCCAATTTTACCGAACTTTAATGGAAAAATATAGAAAGAGTATGGAAATTTTTAAAGTCCTAATTTGACAACCTAAATTATAACCTTGAATAATACGCAAGATAGCTCGACAACTTTCTCCACTTTGAATATCGATATAAAAAAAAAACTTTGTAAACATAAGTTATACAATATGAAGAGGCAAGAATATGGCAGTAGATAACGTAATGTTTTTGATTATTAAAAGACACAATCCTATCTATAATATCCTATGTATGTGAAAGAACGAATTCCATAATTACTCAAATTATGTTGTAAAATAGTTTCAGTTAATTACAGCACTAGTTGGAAATTTCTGGTTTTTCGAAAAAAAAAATTCTTTGAAAGTACGACAAAAATAATAATTTTTAATTCATATACATACATACATACATACATACATACATATATGTATACATATATACATATATATATATGTATATGTATATATACGTATATGTATATGTATATATGATTCCTTATGGTTCCTTAATATTAAGGAATGTATGCAGAGGATATGAAGAATATTTACTGATACTGATGTAATTAAAATTCAGCTTTCAAAATATTCTTCAGTTATTATTGCTGAATTAATTGGGAATACATTATACGTTATACGTTGCACGTTAATGATGGCCCACACGCACAATATGCAATATTCACAGATGTACACAAAATATGTAATCAATCTACATCGAGCCGTTTCAATAATAACGATATCATTATACTATAAATATTATTGAAGCTGATCGTGAAACTATAAAACGAGGAAAGAACGTAACATTAATATGAATCTCCTGCCGTACGAGAATCGAAAGTAAACGAAATTGCAGATAAAGCAGTAAAAGAGATTAACTCAAAACTATTATTTCCAGTTTTGCATTAATCCTTCGCAATCTGTGGATTAAAAGACGAGGAATTCTGAGTTCTCTCCGTATATTTTCGAAACTACTGACGGCTTTTCCAAATTAAATTCTACAAATCAGTACTGAAAAGAATAATCAGACAATCGACAGAAACTATTCTCGGATCATCCATACCTATCTCGTCACTAATTGTTGGATAAGCAATTTCAGCATGAAATTTCGCGTGTGAAATAAAAAAAAACATAGATAAGATACTGCTAATCCCGAAAATAATCCAAATTTAATTTTAATTTAGTCAAAAAATGAGTATTTCGTTGGATGAATAATAATGTCGTATTTCACATTTGAAAATCTCCATTATGAAGTCTATCGATATAAATTTATACATACAAACATGTATGTTTTTAACACTTTACCGACCGGTAGCCTATTAATCGTCTATTACTTACCGCTATCGGTCGGTAAAGTGTGGATATCGTATAATAATATATTTATATATTTTAACACTTTACCGATCGGTAATATCGTGTATTAATATATACAAATATATTATTATGCGATATTAACAATTTACCGACCGGTAGCCTATTAATCGTCTATTACTTACCGCTATCGGTCGGTAAAGTGTGGATATCGTGTAATAATATATTTATATATTTTAACACTTTACCAATCGGTAATATCGTGTATTAATATATACAAATATATTATTATACGATATTAACAATTTACCGACCGGTAGCCTATTAATCGTCTATTACTTACCGCTATCGGTCGGTAAAGTGTTAAGAATTCAATAAAATAAATACTGAAGTATTAGTGTACGAGATCGGAAAATTATCGGGAATATATCGGATCGAGTTAGGACGGATTCTCGAGTGTGGCAAGATTCCCAAGTGTGTAGAGAATCTCGTGAAATACCGAGAGAGTATCTCGAAAGTTTCGGGAGTTTTGAAAAACTCCGAAGACCTAAATCACAAACTTTTGCATACTTAGGAAAAGATAGTAAAACGCGAGCAAAACACATAACCAATAGCATTATTGAAGACAAGACGGCTTTTGACAATTACTTGAAATGATTGAATCACGTTATAAAATATGTCGAACTGCTACGTTCTCATGAAGAAATAACATCATGCATGATAACTTGAAAAAAAAAACAAATTACAAAATAAAACACAAATGCAAATATTGAAGAGATACTGAAATACGTGTAAATATTGGAATTTAATCATTTTATAATACTGCTGTTTCTCGTTATTTATATTATGTTCATCATTTTCGTGATTTCTTCGCGTTATGGAAATTTGCAGGAACTGCGTTAGCATTTCACGAAATATAGACAATTTATTATGCAACAAGCAATCATAAAATGTGTCACCTACCTTCTAAAATTAATTAACACTACTTGAATCACACATCACTGAAAATATTAGAAATACATTATTGTCATGTTCATTGTACGTGAAAATTGGGTAGTTAAAAACTATTTGTGCTTGCAATGGATAAAGACAATAGATAGTTGCACCGATTGATTACAAATATATTTGTTTTGCACAATTTTTTTCCTTATACACGATTCTAAACCAAAAATGTAAAAATACTTGATTTGTTGAGTTGTTCGATCGGTTCGGTTCTAAGATCAACATCTTCAAAGGAGAAATTTTTATAACTGCAAATACAAATAAAAACCAAATGAAAACGCGTTTATAATTATTATAAGATACTGATACACGTTGTGGCTCTATGTATATAACGTTAAAAAGATTACTGATGTGTATTATGAAGCGAAGACGAGGTGTTATGTGTGTCCTTAAAATTTTTTATAATAATTTTTGAAATTTTTATTCTTCGTGATAACTGAAGCTTATAATTTCATTAAAAGATAAAAAAAAAACTTCTAATTTTATTTTACTTCAAGGATAAAATCTTTCCGGTTTTTTTTTTTTTGTAAACAACATAAAACGTGAAAATAACAAATGATGGAACAAGCATACAACGTCACTAAGCGTGAAAGAAATGAGGATATATTTCGAAGATAATAATATAGCTAGAAACATTACAGACTGGAGAGAAGAAAATTCGAAAAGATTCAGAATAAACTAACATGCGAAAATTTGAAATGAAATATCGATACATTACGTGTCTGATGCATTCTTTTATGCTAATGTTCATAACATTATATGTTACAGATGAATAAATTTTATAACTTGGCTTTTGAAAATGATGATGGATAAATTCGAAAATCACGATAATCATCAAAGCGTGTCTCGATACAGCAATCGGATCCTCGGAATTTTAGGAATATCAGCCATTTACGGGGAATGCCAACACATTTGGAAATGTCCAAATTCCGATACTACTTTCGATATCTCGCACAATTCTGCGATTCATGCACTGAAATAACATGCAATATTATAAAACATTATAAAGAAATGTATAATAATGTACTTATCTTCGTTTTCTAATATATTAATATTATTTATAATATATTTATAATAAATTTTCTAATACATTTCGCGATAGAAAAGTCGTTCGTTTGAGTTCGAAAATCGGAAATTTCGAGCATAAAAAAAAAAGTGTCCTAATTATCGATCAGTTAGCCAAGAAAAGCGCGAAAAAGCACGTTGCGACATTTGAATCGACATTTTATGGAATTCATTCATTCTAGTCACGAATCAGCCATGAGAAACGAACACGGGCAAAGTTTCCTGTCAGGCTCGATTAATCAAGTATCATTCTCGCTTCTCCAGTTAAGAGGGATTTCGATGTATCGAAGCTGAAGCTCGCACCATAACGGAAACTGAAGTGTTGGAATGAGTAACGCAGGACGAAAGCAACTCTTTGTCAGAAAAACATTTCCAACATTTTCGACGATTATCATCGAAACAGCGTTGATACGCAACCATTTCAGAATCATTGTACATTAGCCTGTTTAAATTTTCAAATGTTCCCAAATATCCAGCACCAATATAAAATGCGGAAATGTTGAAATCACAGTGGAAAAAGCTGCTTAGATTATTAGGTTGGACTAGTTTATATCCTTAAAAGAATAGGGAAAAATTACGAAATGTTGCAATTCCTTTCGCAATTATATAAAACATTTCGCAAACATAAATATAACGCTATTATCATTTGAATCGTAAACGGCGATCAAACAAAATATTAATCATTTAATTCATCAAGCTATACATTTCAATTGTCTTGTTGTTTCATTTAATTAAATATTTCTTTTGTTTAAACATCGACACGATATATGTGTTAATTCGAAAGACTGCCAGTTTTGTAAAATAACTGTGATCAAGGATTTGTCGATCAATTCTCTGCTGCGTTGAATTCACCCTAGATCGTTTAAATTGTGAATCACTTTAAAAGCGTTTGAATCTCGTGTCAAAAATTTAATCAATAGTAAAGAAGATTACATTCGTCTTTGCGAATAATTTATAGTATAAACAACATGTTACACCCAAGAAGATCAGAACAAGGATTACTGTATAAGAAATTGATTAAACGTTTATGCCACGACATGCTATCTTGATGATCTTAAATACACCAGAAAAAAATTCGATTAACTGACAAAAATGGTTAATCTTTGTCTGACAAATCCAAAATCCATTCGAATCAATTTGTATAAACAATCGAGTCTTAAAGCTTGTTTCGTTGCTAATGACAATAATAAAAAATGACACGGTAAGAAATGTAGATACAGTATACTGTTAGACGAGATTTAATCGTCATCTATTCAACTTGAATGCAATGACCTAACGTTGGAAAATTATGCTGTGTACTGTTGTGTATCGTATATTGTTCAATATCGCTTAATATTAACTGCTGAAGTTATTATTAAGGGATTAGGATCTATATAACTGTAACTGTATAATTGCCAGTCTTCTTCTGTTATCTATAACTGGATTTACAAACACAACTGAAACATAATTGATATATATATATATATATATATATATATATATATATATATATATACATACATATTATGATATGTCAGATTTAGAGACAAGTCCTAGATAAAAAAGATATGTAATGCCGGGTTCACACAGTTCGCGAACTGTTCGCCAAGTGTGAATGCGAGCAGTTTTGGCCTAATGTGAACCCAGTATAAGAGCAACAACAGTAAAAAAAGTCCAAATGTGGACGTACTCTAACAATAAGAATTGCACTATTATCACCTCCTTAATTTTTCACCTCTGCAGCAGAGTGAAGACTGTAACAAATGTTCTAAACATGCTTGCAGTATTCATGGAATTTATAAAATATACATTTTGCAATGGACAATGAAAACTAACGAATTCGTTCTTCAACATAAAAGAACGAAAAATATTTAATCGAATAATTCTTTTCCAACGATATGTAAGTTGCAACGTTTTCTTATTTTAGCATTTGAACAAATATCCAAATGGACTTGGTATCGGTTACTAGACAATTTATCATGCGAGGATAAATTGATTTCGATTTAGACATTTAGAATAAGTTACTGCATCGTGAAAAAATGAACACGTGTCTATAGTTATAAAGAAATTCTGATATTGAATGATAATTAAAAATGCATTCAGCAATTAGTATAGAAGATTACTAATTTTATATGATATAATTTTACGCAATATATAATAAAATAATACGCGACAAACAGATTATTCAAATATCTAAATCAATAATTAATTGTTAATTGTTATTCCACTTTGTTCTAACGATCGTCACGTAGTCTTAACATGTAGTCTTTGTCTTTCAGAAGGGCAAAATTATCGGGACAATTTGAAGCAATAGTGCAATACACATAGTACGTGTATGTGTGCATGTGAGCACATGACAGTATAAATGAACAATAGAGTTGAACGCGCTGTAAATTCATTCTCATTGCATGCAATTGTACCACAGCTGGCTTATACACCTGCTCACGCTGCCGACTAAACTGGTTAAGACTCATGGGAATAATCGCTAGCCAGGGTAGTTAAACCAGTTTTGTTAATTGCATCTATTGCAAATGTAACGCAACGTAACTGGACATCTCTTGATGAAAAATATGTGTGTACGATAAATGTTAAGTATTGACTTAAGTTAATAGAAATGTTACATAGATAAAAGAAAGAGAATTATTTTTTTCAACGTTAAAAGAAGATATTTACTGTTACAATGACAATTGACAAAAGTAATGCGACAAGCATTGATAAAAAGGTAAAAAAAAAAAAAAAATGAAATAGGCAAACGAACTACTACTGTAGTAGAATTTATTAAAAATTCATAATTTAGCCATTCGATCCTTCAAGACTGGACGAAAGAGAGAATTCAATGAAAAGTTAATGAAAGAAAAGTTGAATGCAACTTATTGCAAATGTAAGAAAGAATAAGGTAATTTATGCCAATCAAGTGTTTCTATGGCGAAGATGAATCGAATCGATCTGTCAATGTACGACGGCCTTATAGATTTCGACAACAATTACAGACGAAAGATTTGTAGATTTCACTCTGTTTTGAAAAAATGGGTAAAAAAAAAATGAAATAGGCGAACGAACTACTACTGTAGTAGAATTTATTAAAAATTCATAATTTAGCCATTCGATCCTTCAAGACTGGACGAAAGAGAGAATTGAATAAAAAGTTAATGAAAGAAAAGTTGAATGCAACTTATTGCAAATGTAAGAAAGAATAAGGTAATTTATGCCAATCAAGTGTTTCTATGGCGAAGATGAATCGAATCGATCTGTCAATGTACGACGGCCTTATAGATTTCGACAACAATTATAGACGAAAGATTTGTAGATTTCACTCTATTTTGAAAAAATGAGTGAAAATATACTCTGCGCGATAATCCTGTCAAATAACGCGACTACGTAGATACACGATTAATCTATATAACAACGTTTATAAATGTTTCTAAGTGTATCAATTTCTAACATGTAAAATATTTATGTGATAAAGTCGTTGTATAGTAATTAATCTCGGAGTCATTGTCCTCGCGTGCTTCCAAACGGACCTGACATTTTGCCCTACGACAAAAAGCGTTCAAAGAAAAATGTTATCGTGAACAAATTTGCCGGGTATAAAAGAAATCAAATAAATAAAGGAAATAATCTCCTCAAAGAAATAAGCAAACTATCCCGAGTACGATTAATAAGAGCTGCCACATAGAATTATATAAACTGCTCAGTATTCCTGTAGAATAGATGTATGAAATCAATGATGATCATCGTATAATTAAAGAAATGGTTAATATTCACTGAACTTGATCGAACGTGAAAGATTTCTAAACTTCATACAGCAAAGTCTTGTAAATTCTAAGATTTTGCGATAAGAAAATATAGTAAGTAAAGAGCTTGCTTTTTGTTTCATCCGATCGAATTGCTTTCTTTGAATCCTTGTGTGCACAGAAAAGCTCACACAAGCGTTTAGCAAACTTCGAACTTCAAGCGCAAAGCCTTGATCATGGCCTGTTTCACTAAGAGCGGCTTCTTTCGTTTTTTTTTTTTTTTTTAATTTTCAATATATCTCAAAGTATTTTATATAGAATTCACAAAATTGATCGAGTGCACTCTATTGAACCTGACAGTTCAGACATTACTAGTTAAATCTGAACTGCATGTTCCAACATTCAGAGGGAATATAAACAACTTGCACATTAGTTCCAGTGCTAGAACAACTCGGAAAAATGTGCATTCCCGAGAATCAATTTTTCGTGATATTCTCGGGGATTGTTACATTTGTTACAAAACTGAAAGACTTCCTCAGTGATCAAAACAGTAATCATCTCGCATTACAGATAAAGATAAATCCACTTTCAATTACCGAATTATCATTATGCGAGACATACATTCAATTTCAATCGTACCAATTCGACAGACAACATGCCGCGAACATTATTATTTCTCCAATCTGTTTGCTTCATTCTTCGATAATATAATGAACTCGAGAAAGGTCTGCTAAAGGTCGATTATCGTTAGTGTGTAAAACAAATCTTGTAACGTTCTTAAACGCTATATTTAACAAATGCAAAGGTGATAACTTCGTAAAAGTTGGCCACCAGTTGCAATCCAAATATTCATATTTATAATTAATTATTATTTATATATAATTATTTCATAGATTAATAAGTATTATTTATTATTAAGTATTATTTACATATAATTATTTCATAGATTAATAAAAAAATCGGTATTCATCATGCCTATGGTTAATATTCAAACTTCGATTTATGGTACGAACATCGATATCTAAGTTTACAATGACACACGAAAAATTGATTATCGCGGTGCATTCTCGGGAATGCACATTTTTCCGAGTTGTTCTAGTACTGGAACTAATGTGCAAGTTGTTTATATTCTCTCTGAATGTTGGAACATGCAGTTCAGATTTAACTAGTAATGTCTGAACTGTCAGGTTCAATAGAGTGCACTCGATCAATTTTGTGAATTCTATATAAAATACTTTGAGATGTATTTGAAAATTAAAAAAACAGAAAAAGAAACCGCTCTTAGTGAAACAGGCTATGATGCTTTGCGTTTGAAGTTCGAAGTTTGCTAAACACTGTGTGCGAGCTTTTCCGTGCACAGGATTCGAAGAAAGTAATTTGATCGGACGAAACAAAGAGAAAGTTCGATGGAAAAACACATTGGCGAGCTTGAAAGTATCCACGAATTTTAATGTGAAATCCCTGAATCCTCGGCAGGAAGAAATAATAAACACGTAGATATGCATAAATGCTTCTGACCGCTTGAGCAAAGTGAATGCATGCGTCTGCTCTGTTCAGACTGAATTGATCTCTGATCAATGTTGCTCGACGTATGTGAAATGCTCTAACGTATTTTCAACCTACGCTGCAAATGTGTCGTCGAGCAAAAACTCCGAAACTCTTTCGTCGATAAACTCGAAAAATTCCCATTAACCCCCGATTCCCATTTCGTTCCACGCAATAAATTTGATTGTTTTATTTCACCACGCAACATATGGATATTACGATTGCGATACCAAAACTGATGCTAAAGAAAATATATAACGACACGTCGGCCATAAAATAATTCCATACGTCGTAGAATCTCTCGAAGCACGTACATACATAACATATTACCCATTGTAGCAAGGAAACGCGACGAAAGGAATAGATCCATGTGAAAAAATAAATTTGTCAACAGGAGTTAATTGCCTGCTCGTCGATATCTTTTTCTCGAACGTTAAAAATGTAATGTCGAAAAATCAATGATGCGTATTACTTGAGTTTGCTGTATTTAAATGACGTGTTTCTTCAAATCATCAGTAGTTATAAACGTGAAGGCAGTTACTAAGCACGAAGATTAAGCTTCGTCGAATCGCTTCGAAAAGAGAAAGGATAGAAACTATATTTCTTTTTTTTTTTTCTTTTTTTGTGTTTCCGTAAAATTCCGCAAAGAGAGGTGTTGAGGCACAATCTCACCTAGCTACGGCATTGCCAAGTAGGTTCTGCTCAATAGTCCTGGTGAACGGCGTAGGTCAGTGTGCAAACGACCATCTTTTTAGGTCACGCGAATTCTACCGGACGAAATATTTTAGTAATAAAGTTGTTACATGATGAGCAAAGATACAAAATTAACAGGTTCTCTTCATTTTCAAAAGAATTAAATATAGAGCATAGTTCTCGTAAAACAGATAATTTAAAAGAGTCCTGGTTAAACAAGTTATCTTAGAATATTTGATTAAAAATCAATTTTCTATATTCGAAAACTAATCGTTGCCTTTCGTTGCCGACATCTTGGAAGCTGGAGACAAAGTCAAAAATATTCAAATAACAAATAATTGCATTCTGTGTGGAGTTGACAAATTATGTCGAAAAATTGCCCTCGATCTCGAGGCTGAGAAATCTTCGAGAAGCCGACAGAAAGAGATACAACGGAATTATTTCTTAATTTTCCATCAACTTAGGAATTCTTTTCAGAAATCGTCTGATTCTGATGACATCTGACATTTGACACTTCGCTCGCTGGAAAGAAATCGTTTTTGACCTCCGATCAATACCGATCGCCTTCCAAGCATTCTCCGACAGTTTAATATCGTAAAAGCAATATTGTAAAAGTCTCTTGACAGCGTGCAGCAGTAAACATTGCAATCTGCTAGCTACCACATAGAAGCAGGACTTTTTTGTCTAGTTTTTAAGTATCGTGATAAATGATAAACCAGCACCACACACCGTGCGTGAACATTGACATTTAATTTCAAGTTTCGTACTTGGACGTTTAGCTTCGAGATTTGGAGATTAATTTTTCAAAAACGTATCAATTAAGTAATATTAAGTATGTTCGTTCAATATTGAGATATCAAAGGGATTGAAATATGTGTTTTTAGTCATGTTCAAAATATTTTCATAAATTTTATGAAGTATTACCTATTTATTACAAATGAATACAGAACTTGAGCGATACAAGTATATTCTTTGTATATCCTTTCAAATTGAATTTGATCTCAGTTATAAGTGCTCAAAAATCTACGTTTCGTTAATTATAATTTTCAAAAATTTTCTAACATTCTGGAAAAACGGCTCGACATACGTTCAATTTTTTTCGCTTTATTCCAGGGTAAGTTTCGACACTGGTTTTGCACACTCGTTGCACTCGGTTAATTCGTTAAAATTTCATGACAAAATTTAAACGTAAATTTACTGCTGATTATTCGAGCGAGGTATATAAGATCTGAAAGAATGAGAGCTTTTATCTTTCTTTTTTTTTGCATTTTCTCCTGTTTTTACTGTCAAGCGTCTTTCCGAGCGCGAGATCCGTAATTCGCATATTCTCGATTAAAAATTTTAGACTTACGCCATCTAAAAACTTGTGTTCTTATTGTGAACTTACTCTTCGTAAGCCCGTGTTAATTTCTGATGTTTGAGCAAAAAATTTAATCGCGTATCGTTTTTCCATCTTTGTAACGCGTCAATTTTATATAATTTAATGTAAGAAGTTTGCATTTTACAGACAAGTTGCTTAAGCCATAAACATTGCCTCCTTCGTTAGGATCACTTTGATTTCATTAGTTTTCTGATTCTAAATAATATTGAATATTCAGTGAAATTCCATCAAAAGTTTGGTATCTTCGTTTCGTTTTTACAGCTACAGTCGGCGAACATTTCTCTGCTGTTAATTTTCTTCATCTTATCATAACTGAGATCAAATTCAATTTGAAAGGATATACAAAGAATATCACTTGTATCGCTCAAGTTCTGTATTCATTTGTAATAAATAGGTAATACTTCATAAAATTTATGAAAATATTTTGAACATGACTAAAGACACATATTTCAATCCCTTTCATATCTCAATATTGAACGAACATACTTAATATTACTTAACTGATACGTTTTTGAAAAATTAATCTTCAATTACCTTTAATTATTATTAAATTTACGCAAACTTTCTCTTCCACTTTCGTATGCTGAATCCGCAAGTAAGTTTTTCGTACTTTTTGTATTTTTTTATTACTTTACTAATAAAAGATCTAAGAGCCACTCCGAACCACGTTTTATCAAATGAAATTCATTTTTTAAATTTCTATATTATCCTTTTATAATATTTGTACAACCGTTATACATATCGCGCAACAGTCACGCAATGAAATATGAAGTAAATGGATGTAACTGAAAAAAAGAAAAAGAATACATGGAATACTTTCTTATTTTCAATTAAACAGCGTGAGGGAATTGAGCAGGGGAAAAAAAAGCTTAAGAAACTGAAATATTTAAAACACTTTAAATATCATTCTCTGTTACAATATGAAAGATACATTGCAAAAGGCGTATTTATCTATTGCAAATTAACACGACAGGCAAACTATTCGAAACGTACAATAAATAAGGGATAAAAACAGAGTGAAAGAAAATTATTGAGAAACTCGAATGCTATTTTATGAACGCTAAACGAATAATACAATGTGATATATTGCAAATATAAGAAATTACAAGATAAGATAATTACACAAAACCTCAAAGCATGCGATAATCATCACAAAAAAATTCTTTCAGGAACATTCTAATCGTGTCTGTTCCCCATCGATAACCATTAACGACACTTCCACAATCGTGTGTAATTCTTTCAACTACCTAGCGTCCAATTCTTTCCAACCGTCTCGTCGTCGTTTCAAATCAAACAGGAAATCAATTTTTACGATCGAATGCAATTCCCCAGGATAGAAAGAAAGAAACGAAAAAAAAAAACCGAGCGAATCAAATCGAGCGAACAGCTACACACAATAAAGATTCTTATACTTCGGCATTGTGTCGATACGAGTATCGTAACGCGAGTACTTATAACAATTCGGTACGCGTTGCACGCGGGCGCAGTAAGTAGTGAAATACTAAATATCGTCTGGCGACCAGCCAGTGCCCTATTTATAGAATCGAGGAAGGATCGATATTTAGTTAGTATAGCAAAACTAAATCGAGAAGCACGCGAAAAGGAAAAGGAAAAGGAAGGAAAAAAACGGAAGACGAGAGAAACTCGCGAGAGGAAAATGCTGATAAAAAATACAACTGTCGGACATTTAATCGGCGAAACATTAAATTAATACGTTTAAAATAATATAGTATATTATTTTACGAATATATATAACGAAAGAAAAGAATCTCAAGGTTACTTGGGCAAAATTACAAAAAAGAAAAATTCAACAATACAGATACAATAGGCTACAAGCGTGCATCATCGATGGATACTCGAACGATTCAAGAGATTAAATTTCTACAAGAAATATTATCGATCAATAAATTCAGTTGATGTTGAAACATCATTCAATAGGTTTCGCAATTCTAATGCGTGTAATTTTGACAATACAGAAGCTCTGAATGAATCGAAATCGCGAAATCATAGGCGAGAATTGATATTAAAATTTCGCAAAAGGAAAAAATCGTAGGTGATTTCTTTGACAGAATTACATTTATGTTATAAAAAATGATCGATAGAATAGATAATAAAATAAATTGGAGAAGATAAATTAATAATAAATTAGATAAATTAGAGAATAGATAATAAAATAAATTAGAATAAAATAGAGAATTTCGCCAAATTGTTCCCACCTGAAGATAGATAAGTATATTTTCCACTAACGAGAGGCTATCATTTTAGTAAGAACATTAGCAAAAGCCAGACTCGGACAAAATGTAATCTGACTGACGATTATAATTAACGTGGAATCAGAATATTAATTATAATTACGGATTATCAAATAATCAGTAATCACTGATTAACGAATAAAAGAAGTAATCGAAATCGTTAATCGTAAAAAAAATGGTTACACTCTTAATTGTGTGTAATTTACTTCTATTAACGATACTATATACATTTATATATTTTATTTGTATTATTTTATTTAATTATATATTTATTATTTGCATTGTTTTGTAATATGTACAACATTACAATTTTATGTGTTTAACAACTTTTCTATCGATTGAAAATCTCATCTAATATATCATGCTTGAGTTGTTACTGGCATAATCTTCTATGACCTGATGACAAATTAATGACAAATTTCGTCGAATGATCAAAATCTTGAGATTCTTCATTATGAGACGCGCTCGTTCTTACATCAAAAATATATGAGAGAACTATAAATTTCAACAGATTATTCCAAATTCAACAACAAATTTTAAATTATTCTAAATGTCAACAATACAGAGACTGTTATACAACAAAGAATAACACGTAAATATTTTATTGCGGAGATACAATTGTCTGAATTAGCAATAACTATAATAGAATTAAACTTCACGAATCACTGCACTATTGTGGAGATACAATTGTCTGAATCAGCAATAACTATAATAGAATTAAACTTCACGAATCACTGCACTATTGTGGAGATACAATTGTCTGAATCAGCAATAACTATAATAGAATTAAACTTCACGAATCACTGTACTATTGTGGAGATACAATTGTCTGAATCAGCAATAACTATAATAGAATTAAACTTCACGAATCACTACACTATTGTGGAGATACAATTGTCTGAATCAGCAATAACTATAATAGAATTAAACTTCACGAATCACTGCACTATTGTGGAGATACAATTGTCTGAATCAGCAATAACTATAATAGAATTAAACTTCACGAATCACTGCATTATTGTGGAGATACAATTGAATTAGCAATAACTATAATAAAATTAAACTTCACGAATCACTGCACTATTGTGGAGATACAATTGTCTGAATCAGCAATAACTATAATAGAATTAAACTTCGCTCTCCAATCAACAAAAGAATGTTCACGAAGAATAAATGGTATGCGAAACAGACTGTTCAAAAATCTCCCAATTATCTACTCAAGACATACATCTGCATATAGATCCATAAAGATCTTTCTCAACAATTGAAGAGAAGCTATAGTTGTTCTAATACTCAAGCCTGACAAAAATAAATTGAAACTTGAGAGCTATCGACCGACAGTACTAACTAATAATATATGTGCAAAATATCGGAGACAATAATTAACAAAAGAATTAGATGATATTTGGAAATCAGTAACATCGAAACTTCAGTACGATTTCCGCCAATGTCATTTTATCACAGATATTCTAAACAATATACAGAAACTGACATGTGCGATGCATTCCAGACAGAATGAATATATTATCGCCATTTGTTTAGACATTGAGAAAGCACATGACATGGATTTGGAAACTAAACATCGTTAAATCGCTTATTAAATCCAAAGTGAACAGCTCTATGCTCGCTTTCGTAATAAACTTTCTCGCCAATCAGATTCATCCAAGTGAGAAATAAATGGCACTCTTTCAAACTCCATGAAAATGAAAAATGGAGCGCCAAGGCATCAATTCTTAGAGTTACTCTATTCTTGAATGGAACAGAGATATAGCTGAAGACACAAAAAAATCTAGTTAAAAATCATTTATTTGCAGATAACCTGACAGATAACTTGCAGTGGGAAAAATCTTGGTATCTTAAAGAGATTATTACCAGACGCAAAATTAAACAATCTTCAAAAATGACCCCATAAATCTAATCTGAAATTTTCACCTCAAAAAAAAAAAAAAAAAAAAAACGCAAGCTATGTTTGCCAGAAAATCAAACTTATCTCAGCACTTCAACAATAATACAAACATCAAATTCGTGGATAAACATTGAAATTCTTGGCCTGATATTTGACTAAACTAACTAGACTAACCTGGAGTCTCCTTCGCTTGAGGTATTTAAAAAATCAATGGCTAAAAAAGACGTAAAACGTTACTAAAATACTTGCCAACAGCGACTCACGTTAAGAGATTCTCTTCAAATCATACGAGAGCTTAATTCTCTCCAAAATTGACTCATGGCTCAATCATCTATAACTCAACTAAACCAACTAACAAATCGAAACTGTCCATAACACGGTACTTACAATTAGGTTAATCACAGGATTATATCGTACTTGCCTAAGTAGACTTTTCGAAGTCAAAGAGATGCCACCTCGACAAAGAAGAAAATACTTGAGCATGAAATGTGCAATAAAAATGTCCTCAATCCCTAATATCTTTTTATATTAGAATCAAGTTTCTCGGTTCGAAAACTCTCTCACCATAGAATGCAAACAAGAAAAAAGTAGCACCTTGGGCCTTAGAAATCCCTGAAATTAACCTAGACCTAGCGGATAAAAACCATGAGGAAACAAAACCAAATTCACGGAGCTTAATCATTTGGATTTCGAATAAATATTTGTCTAGAATAATTGTTCGAAATATATCTTTAGTGTCAAATTAAAATGATAATTGTTACGTAATCCTCTCGAATCCGTTCGAATCGAGTAGTTTGCTGACGATTGCAAAATTTCTCGGACAATAATGCAAATAATTATTTTTTGTATTTCTATACAGATACATCCGGTCATATACACAATTTGTACGCATGTAACATTTTGAAAGAAAAAGATTAATCGTGAAGGCCAATACGAGAAGAACTGCACAAGAAAGTGCAAAAAATTACTATGTATGGCATGATATAATTAAATAAATATAACAAAGGATATTTATTCAACAGCGATGAATTAAACTTTGTTTCTTACATTTATCCGTCATTCGAAACTTTCCTCGAACACGGATCACAATTAAATTTGTACAGTGAAAATATATCATTTCCTAGATAAATATTTCAATGCGAATGAAGTTTCAAAGTGTGCAAAATTTACTCGGGACACGAAAATTGCTTAAATTATTCGCAGTTATTGCTCCTGTTTTATTTATTTTTTATATATATCCATCTTAATGTTAATAGCAATAAAAAACGATTTATAGTCATTTATACGTTATTAGTTATGTTTCTCAATGATATTGTATTTATTTATTATAATACATATTTATACGTTTCGATCAAATTAGTATATTGAACAAGTCCATTAAAATAACAGGATATTTATGAATGATAATTGTACATCGTAAAAATCATTTTACGGATAGTCGCGTCAATATTGCCCTGCTATTTCAATTCTATTGCTTTGGAAAATCGATCGGAAAAGGGGGTGGGGCCCACTGTCTTTCGGGCTCACTTCACATTTTCCTTCTAACTCTCCCATTTGTCTCTTTTCCGATAGTCCTTGTAAGGGATAACGAACATGCGCCGTGCTCGATTGACTTCTGTTTCACGGGGATCAGTTCTGGCTCGAGGAAGTCCTTTGACATGGAAATCTTCAGCAAATTGCCATTGACAGTATCGTGAAATTGAAGGGGATAGAAATCTCGATTAAATCGAAAGAAATATATTATCATTAATTTTTTTTAAATCTTTCAGTAGGTATAGCATTATAAATATACGAAACGTTCAGTGAAACTGACAGATCGGCACTGGATATTTTTCACTTTCGTTGGAAATGTAATTTTTTAGGTTCGAATTGTTCAAAATTACGGCTAACATTATTTTATTTGTAATTTTTTTCAAATTAATTTATATCGGTAAGTTCTGCTTTCTTTTTTTTTTAATATTGAAAGAGATAAAACGAAGTGAGATGAACTAGAAATCTGAGCTATCGGAACGAATTTAGTAATTCTGTTCAATGATCTTGAAATATGCTATCGTCGTTTTAAACTTTTCCTCCTAGTTTCCGAAACATATCGCAAAAAAATAGGTATGAATGTTGAAGATAATAGATATGTGTTTTTTTTTTAACTGCAACAATTCAAATTGAACGAGCTGAAATCAAAGTTTGATTTCTTAAGAGTTAACTCGGAAAAGGTTTGAAAAGCAATTTAATAAAAAAAAAATTAGAAAGTTACTAACATATTAACTTATATACGTGTGTATATATATATATATATATATATAATTTATGTTCTTTGTCGGTAGATGGTAGAAATGCGTCGATAACGTGTTCAGCCGCTTTTAATTATGTAGTCCTATAGCTATATACTTGCATTGACACCAATATGACAACATAATTTCACTGTCGGTCGAGAAAGAAAATACAATTGTCCTGTTAATTAATGAGACAACTATACAAATATAAATGCCATTATTAATGTAATAAAATAATATAATATAATATAATATTTTTTTATTATACGTGCAAATATAATCATGTTATACACGTAATATTATACATAACTGTGATTTCTCAAATTAATATGGCAGACTTAATATTTTTAAACATTTCTGAAAATTTTTTATCGATTTTAATATTTAGAAGAAATACTTCGTTTCAAAGAAACTTTTCTATCTATGCTTATTATGTTTATTGTCGCTATTAATTAAACGACATTTCATTTTTATTCTTGCTCTAATAAAATGAAATAACGAGCTCCGATATTACGATTAACACTGTCATTTGTATGGTAAAAATAAATTGAAAAATGCCTGATCGATATTGATCGTCCGAAAAAAATCCTTTCGATGTTGTACGAAACTTCTTCATTTAATAACATCGGAGAGATCATAGTGAAAATTGGCCGTCCAATGTTCTGCTGTTCGCGCATTCACGCTGAATGATCAAGCCAAACTATCAAAATAAAACCACGGTATAGAAAACAGAACAAAATAAAATAGAAAAATATGAAATACGTGATTCTTGAAGATTATTGTCGCTTCGATTCCGATCGAAATTGCCAAACACGAATTTTCGCGTTAAATGTTGGAAAATTCGAAAAAAAAAAAACAAACGAAAAGCAAAGCCACGTGAATTCCGTTGTCGCGTGTCTCTTCTGTTATCGTTTTCTTATCTTCGGAAAAGAATCTAATTTTTAGAGAATTTTCAGTGTCCTTGAGAGACCACTTTCATTGTTAAATGAACGTAATGGGGCGCATAGTAGAACGGATGTACATAGCCATTATTAGACCCAGAGATTCCTCTGTGACATTGTACGTAATGTAATGAATGGCGCTAAATCTAACCGCTATTAAGTGAAAAAAATAAACTTAATACAAAGAAGTTGTCCAATAAAAATCTCTAGACAGAACACGTTGCAATCTTCGAGTTAGTCGAAAGTATCAAGTTATATATTATCGCGCGGATCATCTTCTAGTCTAGAGTAGAGCTGGCGAACCTCTTTCCCAACGCGAATTGCTCATTTAGTCAGTCAGTCTGTTATTTCCATCGCATGGAAATTCGTTTCCACTCTGTGAATTCTTTATCATACAAGCGGTTTCTCCAATCCTCAAACAGTCAGGTAACTCGCCAAAAGCATCAAACAACTTCATCTTCCATCGTCGTGTGTAATTTCTACTAAAGAAATACATCTTCGCGGTTAAACGAGCAATCGTCGTTTTATTTTCTCACTTTCAACGTGTTATTTTTCTCCTCCGTTTTTATACCTCTCTTCCGAAAGTTAGAAACATTTCGGAATCTTAGAAAATCGTGGAGTCTCTAATCATGGCCAGGCAAGTATATATATATATTAAACAAAAAAACGCACTATTGGAAATAGGATTCATACAAAGAAATGATTGAAAAACCACGGTGGATGCGACAAACAAATAGGGAAATTCCTAGAAGGCTACGGAATTTTAAACAACAAAATAATTAATGATTATTTTACTAAATAAAGATAGTAATACTCTTTTTCGAGTAATCTGAATTGTTAGCAAATACGTTATTATGAGTATGTGCGAATATATAGTTGCCCGGTAACTCGTTATCCTCTGGTGTCTTGTCTAGCGCAGAATAGAAAATTTTCACGTTGTTGAATTGCACATAATGGACCGGTTTAATTATTATGTTCACTAGATCCTCACTACATTTCTTTCTTACAGAGAATTCTAAAAAAAGAAATTCAACAATTCAACAACACTCCGCCACTCCAGAAGACACAATGAACCGTATAATTGGTGGTTATGTCACTACTGTTCTAGAAACAATAGCAAGAATACCACAGTCGCTGATTATTAATTTCAAGAAAGAGCATCGTCATCGCTTTGAACATATAATAATATAAATACTAAATCCACATGCTATCCTGCATACAATTTCAACACATTTTTGGTGATCAAAAGTTTGAATCTGAAGTTTGATGATGATTGAAAGATCATGATCCAGATACTGTTCAACTGTACTCTTTCTAAGCAAACGAAATAACGCTTTCTACATTAGAAAAAAAATAACGATGACGCGAAAAAACTAAAAAAAATGAACCAACGAAAGACTTGGTAATTATTCAGATTACGCACGCATCGATGATTTTTAAATATGTTTTAGATCCGGCAAAGGTAGGAAAAAATTGTTGAAAATGTTACTCTACGACATATTTAAAAATATCATAGAAATCGACGAAATATTCGTAGTCTAAATAATTATCAAACACTTTTTCTTTCTTCGATATTTTTCTTTGAAAGTTATTTAAATTGTAGGAAAAACATTTTTCACAGCATTAAGAAGAAAAAAACATATTTAGGTGACGTTTAGTTGGTACATTTTGTATTATGATGCATATGTTTACAATACGTGATTGATATTGCTATTTTATAAGTTGGTAACTATGAAAAATGTGTTAAAATTTATTAATGAAAAATCTCTTACAAATTGTACAATCGTAGTAAAAATATTTGAATGTTAATTTTTATTTGGTTCACGGTTAACACTTTCTTACACGAAATTGTTTCCTATTCTAATTGCAAGTCCTAATTGAGGATTCAAATATTTAGTAGAATTTAAATATTTAGCTACCCCTTAGCTATTTCTGCGCAGTGAAATGAAAATTTGATTTCTAATAGATTTGTAGAATAGAATTCTATTCTAAAAAAAAAAGATTATTTTCTCCCTAAACGTTGAACCTATCCCCCAAGTAGTGCAATAGGGGAAAAACCATAGCAACATCTGAAGAATATAGAATATAGAAATCAGTTGGAAGACATTGTGCAAACTATTAAAAGAAGAAAACAATTCTGTAAAAAACAAACGTCAGAAATAAATGAATTATCTACAAGCGATGCTTGTATATTTTATATGGAACCTTTTATACGCTCCAAATCCAAAGAACAATGGATTTAATGTACTACATGTTATGAATGAGCACATGTGATGTCATTAAATGTAAATATCATATAACACCGATCCCAAGATCGATCCGATGTGGAACTGCTGCTTTGATCTGTTTTGATGCTTGAATTGGTGCCATTTACTGTAAAAAGGCCCCCATAGACGTTGAAACATGCTGCGATGCACGCATCAACTCCTAGGTTTCATCAGATGATGTTTCAGAATCAGCTTGCCTCCGATCTCTGCCGAACCTTCAGTTCTTCGTGTGAAACAAGTGTTTTAAAATGTCGGATCGTCTTCCAGCTCCAATATTAGTAAGATAGTAATGTTAGGTTTATTATCACGGACTTTCTTTGTTCCAACTAATGCTAGAAGTCTATTCCTCCATCAGTGGTGCTTGCGTCACATGGGGGCCTTAACATACATCTTTCTGTCTGTAAGATAATTTTAGATTATTTTAACTATTGCCGTGGGAGTTTCTATCATATTTAGTTTGTAAATTAGTGCATCATGCCAGACTGAGTCGAAAGCCTTCACAATGTCTAGGAATGTAAGCTGTGGAATTCTTTTCTTTTGTTGTGTTCTATAGTTGCATGTTCTATGACATCTCTCGGAGTAGCTGTTAGGATACACGAGTGTCCTTCCTCGAAACCGTATCGCTGCGGGATGATGATATTATTATTTTCGTTTAGGTGTCGGAGAAGGTAAGTGTATATTATTTTTTTCTACAACTTAGTAAGCTGATGGGTCTGTAGTTATGAACGTCGGTTTCATTTTTGCTAGGTTTTGGAAATGAATTTTTGCTGATGTAGGGAAGTATTAGTATATAGATTTGTACGATTGTTTTTCTAGGGGGATTCTCGAGTTTCTCGATTATCGAAGTAATCTTGTCTAGGCCAGGCTGCTTTACCTTTGGGTAATTTTTTTAATCATGTTGCGTACGTGTGTGGTGAGATGTATATTTGTGTTTCTGTTCCCTGTATTTATGTCAGGGTTTTTTTCCTTATCAGTTGTGATCATTTATCGTGGATGATGTGCTGTAAGCTTTATAACGTGTGGTGGCGATAGCACTTCAGCTTTGTGGGAGTTGCGGCGAACTAGGCGCTATTTGTTTGTGTCAGTCAGCGCGGGAATTTTAAAACTATTGCCTCCTATTGTTTTGTAGGTCCGCCATAGAGTATGGTCAGCTTTTGCGATCTTGTTGAATTTGTTCTGCCACATTTCATTCCGGATTTCTGCGATTATCTTCCATCTGCGCAGTTAGCGTGTTATAGGGTTTCTTGTTTTCTGACATTTGGAATTGCGTATTTTCTTTGCGACAAATCTCCTTGATTTCGTCGAAATCAGCTATATTTCGAGAAAAATAATCTTTGATTTTTCTGAAAGTGTATTTGGTGTGGAATCGATTGTTGTATTTTGCTTTTAGGAGTTCCAGTAGCTTCTGATAATTTATCTTACCGTGTATATATATATCGGAGGTGGTCTAATTTTGCTTTGATCAGAGGAGATGTTGAGTGTGTTTGTGTCTCTGTGTCTTTGTTATTTACTTCGTCTGTTCAGCAGACATTCCGCAAAAAAATCTATTTTCTGCTATAACGTTAGGTGTGTAAGCTTCCCTACCTATGATACACGTTGTCGGCATTCAGTTGGAGACATGCTCCTCGTCGTTGATGATTTTAGTTCCTCTTTCTGTGGCTCTTCTTTTGAATTAGTCTCTCTTTTGTGACTCTTCATGACACGTGACAGCCGTCGTGTCAGTTTTCTTTTCCTGTGTTGGTGGGATGTTTATCGATGTTAGATCAACGGTAACGTAGATTGATCTGCTCGATGTTAACCCTACTCTGCTCACTGCCGTCTATGTCTACGTATCGATTATCGTACCACTAAACACGTACGAGAATAACTGACTGACTGACTGGTGATTGGTCATTAAGGTTAAAGAGAACTGATGCTAACCGTGTTGTTTTTCTTCCTCGCGTGTTGAAGTCGGGCCTTACATATCCGACTTCCTTTGGAAAGTCTCGATGTATCGTTGGGCCGGTCGGTAATATTTGCAATTACTTTATGGGACTAACGATACTGCCCATCCCTCACATTTTTATGTGTTTATCGGACCAAGGCCAACGGAACGCGTCTCGAAGGAGTCGTTGTACATTTAGTCAAGACGTGTTTTCAATTGTTACTGATTCTCGAAACAAGAATTTAATCTCGCAGCAAACGTGAATTTCAGATTATGCGAAAAATATAATACTACGAGATTTTTCATTTTTATTTGATCAAATGTCGACGAATAGAAAGGGAAAACAAGGGTAAAAATTATGCGCTGTTTTAATATCCACGAACAGGGTAAACATAAAAGAATATAAAATCGAAGATTTTAAAAAAAAGTATTCTTCCGACGTACAACGGCAGCATCATTATACCTCGCAATATTCATATTCTGCAGCATATTTGATAATGTCCATAAACTTAAAATAAAAGCACAAATAGAATAACTTCGATTTTCGCTGGTTTTTGTTCATCTGGTTAAATCTCCGTAACGTGTTTTTGTTTTTACTTTAAGCACAAATATATATATATATATATATATATATATATATATATATATATATATATGATTTCATGTTAGAAAGAAACACTCTAGATTTAAAAAAAAAGAAAAACAAATGTTAGATTCCTTAGAGAGCAATTTATTAGGATTTTATTTCGACGATAATAAATAATATCGAAACGAAAACGAATTATAATAATACTGATATGCATATATATCGTATCATAAGTGTGTGAAGTATCGTGAAGTCGATTTGATCATTCAACCGAAGGATGATGTCCGGCTTTTTAAATTTTGACAATCGCCTTTCGCGTTGGCGGGGAATGTAAAAATATGATTGAAAATCCGCGGATGATTATGAAGAGTTTTCTCATTAGAGCGACAAATGTTTTAAACCCATCGATTACCTCGGGTTCTATCTAATTATTAAATACCTCGCGCAAGACGGTCTCTACTAGGATGGAGATTCAACAATTTAAAAATGGCATATACACGTATTAATCTTAAACTTTCGACGTATCGAATTTGAAAGTTCTAACATTCAGAACGTGCAACCATTGAAAGTTTAATTATAACGTGAGCATAAATTCCTCCCCAACACCTGAATTTAATATTTCTCATATCACCAACGACCTTATCTACGAAATTAATGAGAAATTAAACCGGTCGAAGAGTATCATCATTCATGAAATCAGCTGAAATGTATCAGAAAACGTAATTGTGACTCAATTAAGCATAATATGGAGAATATGTTAGAAATACGTTATGGGAACGTTAGTGGGGACAGAACTTCAAACCAAGATTGCTTAACCTTTTTCTTACTGCCGATGCACCGGAAACCATACTGTATCATAAGAGAAAGTATACACTGAAGTATGTAAAATCACGAACAACGGAACAAAACATTTGAAAAAAAAAAAATCAGTGCGAAGCACTTGACGAACTTGAAAGACAAAAGTGAAACTAGGAAAATTATCAAGTATCTAACAAGGGAGCATCCGGAAGTCGGGAATCGCCGATTTCGATGAAATTTGGCATGGGTGTAGTTTTCAAAAAAAATTTATCCTTTTCTTTTGTTTAGGAAACACCGTAAAGCGAAAATCTGGTAAAACTTGTCCTACATTATGAAAATCCAATAGATATATTTATCTTCATAAATAAGGATAAGTGTATTCATTACTGCCAATTGCAAGTTACTGTGCAAGTATTTGTCATATTCATGTCAATGAACAAAATTAGACGATCAAGACGAAATCTTTCGTTAATGTCTATTCCTTTTATTTTGTTCACAAAATTTCGGACAAAACAAGATATTTTGCAAAATGGAAGTTATCGATGGGAAAAATCGTTTCGCTTCTGTTTCTATTATACTAGGGATTATCGATTCCAATGCTCGTACAGAGATTCGACTCGATCAAGACTCGATCATTTTTTTCGTACGAGAAAAAGGACGGTTGAAACTCTGAAATAGAATGTAGAAAGAGGCCCATTAGCGACCTGTTTGTACACTTCAACACTCTGAAGTGCACTCTTTCTATGCTATACTTCATCTTCTGCTAAGGAGCTGACCTCGTCAGGCATCCAGGGCTCTA
Organism: Tetragonula carbonaria; assembly: GCA_032399595.1. Classification (NCBI taxonomy): domain Eukaryota; kingdom Metazoa; phylum Arthropoda; class Insecta; order Hymenoptera; family Apidae; genus Tetragonula; species Tetragonula carbonaria. Next base: position 2,841,125 of record JAUCRC010000002.1, on the reverse strand, counting down.
TTGTCTCCAAAGTCAAGTGCCGGAAAGAAAAAAAAATAAAAGAATAATTCTATATGTCTATTTCAGATGCATTGTCATCTGTTTCAATGACAGAGATGTCTGATTCCATTACCTCCAAGTATTATGGGGGAAAAAATGAGAATTGTACCAGTCAAAATTTCGATATAAAAACTGATCGATTGGCCTGTTGGTATTTCAGTTGTTGGAGTTTCAGAAGTTTTCAAACTTATTGATTCCAAAAGATAAGTAAACATGTGCGTAAATATATTGCAGACATCGATAATTCATATTTCAACTATCTTATAAATGTTTCAAATATGAATGTTCTGTGTACTATACCTAGCAATATATATTTCAATAATAGCGCATTTCTTTATTATTAAAAAATATATAATTTTAATAATATATCTTTCAAAGACAAGAAAAAGTGAATGTAGCATTATGTAAATATATACTTCGGAATTTCGGTAAATATTTTGAATATCTTTTTTAATAATTTAGCATAAATAGTACCGAAAAATGACATAAATGTATTGTAAATATATTGTATATTGTAAATTTCTGATTGAAAAATTTTCGGATTTCTTTATTGGTTCATGTATGGAAATCAGTTCGATGGATGGATCTAAAATCTTAAACTCGAAAGCGGCCGCATGTCTAATGTTCATTCCCTAATTTTCTTTCAATTAGCTGAGTGAGCTAGAGTCACGTGCACTGCTATGCGTGCTTGATATGTTCTGCCATATTAGTACTAGAAAGGATATGAAACTCTGGTTATGGTTAATTAATGTTAATTAAGATCAATTCAATGAATTCAATTAATAACCGTTTTGATAAGAAATATAATATATTGTGAAAAATAAATATACCTTGGATCATACCTTCCCTTCGGAGTAATATTGTTTCCATAATAAATAAAAATTTTGCTTAATCTTTTAAATTCATCGGTTAATCTTAAAAAAATAAGAAAATTTTACTGTATATAAGCTTGCATTTGTATTATGGAAAATAAAAGGGCCTCTATTATATACGAAAATTCTATTTTCATTTCAATTTATTTGTTAGAAGTTTAAGATAATATTTCACATCGTATTGTATCACATTATTACAGTGCTATATGTGTAACCTTTATCTATAGTAGAAAATAATATAGTGTTAAAATAAAATATATACTGATCTTGTAATTATACATAGTATATATAGTATATATAGTAAGATATATAGTTTTGGAAAAAATTTCTGACTTATTTTTATTACGAAATTTTTTATTATTCATTTATTATATCTTTTCCTGGTTCGTAAACTGAATTCTAATTCACGTATCACAGAATCATTCAGTACTCAGAATTCAGATTAGAAGAAATAAGAGATTTAAAAAACGAGCTCATCAGTTTTATAAGAAACTGAATAAGGAAAAGAAAATTAATAGAAAGATAACATCTCAAAAAAATCAAAAGTGCTCTTATTAAAAAATCGTGAAAAGCATTCATTGTCTTTATTTAAAATTTTTTTTGATAATTGTTCCTTTGTTTTTTTTTTTTGTAAAATATAATAATAACGTATCGTTCTAATATTATAAATATTTATAAATTCAGAATAGCATTCATATTCAAATTCATTATAATTCATCAAACTCTTGAAAATTTTTCAAATTTTTCAACTGCATTTTCTCGTTCGTCTAAAAGATTATTAAAAAAGAAAAAAAGAAAGTGAATAAAATATTTCGAACGACAAATATCTAACGACTTACGTCTTAAATAAAATAAATAATTTTGAAGTCCATGAAATTTTATAAAATTGTTTTCTTTTCATAAATGATTAAAACACGAAATTTGTTACAAAATAATTATTATTAAAACATTTCACTTTAACTACTATTCTTGTATCTAATCTAGAATTTATACATGCTGTATGTAAATATCATACACATTTTACAATTAATATCTATACATAAATATTATATAGTGTATAGTGTTACTAACACTTCGCAATGAATTCGTTGTGTTTGTGCGCGTGTGTATATATATTTTCACATGTATATCATCATACATAGCGATGTAAGCAATTCATCTTTTCGCCAGAAATTGCCAGAATGCATGAACGATGAGCAAAACGGGGGGGGGGGGGGGGAATGGAAGAAAAATGCATGAAGAAAAGAAGAAAAGAAGAATTGGTTATTCAAAGCAATATTTCAAACGCTCAGGGCACAAAATCACACAGGCTTTATAACCACAGATCTATCGATCAATCAGGCAAAGTATCGATATTCAGCCTTCAACGAGTGTGCATGCTTTTTTCACGGTAAATTGCACCTTTTTTCCGTAGAAAAAACAAATCAAGCATGAACTTCAATAAAACTCTTTTCTCGCGATGAAAATTTTCACAAATTTCTATCACAGTTCGCATATTTGTTTTGTCAACTACTTTGCATCAGGCATCGCGTCGCGATTTTGTACGATCGCGCCCAGTAGTATTTAAACTTATAAAATATAAAAACATAAATGTAACTTACAAATTATAGTATAATTATAGTATATAAAATAGTATAATTATAGTATATAAATTATAGTATAATTATCGATTTTTTTATCTTTTTTCATTGTATTGGTTATGTATTGCGTGTTCACGCAATTTCATAATTTTCGCGAACGCAATTAAAGTAAACGGCACTTAAACGTAGATTTATTCTATTCTCTAATACTGATTAAATATTTCATTATGTAAGTTACACAGCTACATTTTACGCGTTCGTACATTTACGTACTTATAATTCAATAGACAAAAGTAAAAATATGTATGAAACAGCGGGATTGAAAATAAAAAATTATAATAACCAATCTTAAAATTTAAATAAAGTAGAATTATACTCAATGTACGTTATATTGAGTGAAATACATGTTACAAGCCGTTTCTTTATTCCTCTGAAAATTATAGTATGATTATCGATTATTTCTCTGAAATTGTAGTATAATTATAGTATATAAATTATAGTATAATTATCGATTTTTTTTTTTAAATTTGAATAATATGTTGAAATTATAGTATAATTATAGTATATAAATAATATAAATATAAATAATATAGTATAATAGTATAATATATATAGTATATATAGTATAATATATATAGTATAATAGTACAGTATAATATATATAAATAATATAGTATAAATAATAGTATAATTATAGTATAAAAAATAGTATAATTATAGTATATAAATCATAGTATAATTATCGATTTTTTTTTTTAATTTGAATAATATGTTGAAATTATAGTATAATTATAGTATATAAAATAGTATAATTATAGTATATAAATCATAGTATAATTATCGATTTTTTTGTTTTAATTTGAATAATATGAAAGAGATGCGATAGATTCTTTTAGGACAATTGTTAAAGAATAAAGAACAAAAAAAAAACCCTTATTTTTTTCAAATGAAATGCCATATCGACATCTTTGTATGAATAGCTCTTATGGAACTAAATAACATTTAGTTATTGAAGCATTTTCTTAGTTATTCTGAACGAAGGAAAGTATTTAGAATGTAAAGTTCTGAACAGAAACTTCTAAATGGAAACTCAGAATATATGTGTGTGTGTGTGTGTGTGTGTGTGTGTGTGTGTGTGTGTGTGTGTGTGTGTGCAATCAACAACAATACATATAGTTTCCACAGAATATACCTTAATAAATTTGGACGACCTTCATATAGCGCGAATTTTTTCGTCACAATTGTTTCTGGATTTTTCAAATTTCGCTTAGAGCACGGCACACGTCAGCACACAACGAATAAATCGTGTTACAGAAAGGTTGATCGTATTTATTTTAATTATTATTCTTCGAGACCTCTGCGAATCTTCCTTTGGAACTTCTCGTCCGTCACAACTACTCGAAACATTTAAAGATGCTTCAAGTAAATGTTATTCAGTTTCATAAGAGATTACAACGTTGTAACGTTTAAGTTAAAAGAAGACGATTAAATCGAAGTCTTCGATTTACATAGGTTGTACTCACTTTGTGTATATCAGAAAATGGTTGTTTGTACACATAGAGCACATATATGGTATATAAGCTATAATGCTATAATTTTATAATTTTAATAATATAATTTTATAATATTATAATTTATTATAATATTAATAATATAATATTAATAATTTTATATAATTTTATATAATTTTATAATATTAATATTTTAATGCTATATGTACATAACATTCCTCGAATATATCCAAAAATCACACATTTACATTTATATAATTTACCATTGCATACGAATTCATTTCGTATTTCAATTCGTTCGCAAAGGAATGCATTAGATAGAAATTTAAGTAAGTCTCGTATTCAAATTCGAATAATATGAATTCAAGCAAGTTGAAGAAGAACTATCAATGCCAAACTGCTTCCCCTTGAATCAAATCTAACTGTACAACATCTAACAGATGGTCAATCTAAATGCGTAAAACTCGTGCTGAAAACGATAGCAGATGCAAAATTTAAAAGATTACAAAAAAAAAAAAAATGTATTACTAATTACCTTAGATGCCGGGAAATATACCGTAAAAGAGAGGGAAAAAAAATTAAACCCAAAAATGTTACAGTTTTCTGAAAAATATTCTGGAAACAGAAAAGAAATATTTTAATACTTTTTTTTTTACAACGACCTTTTTTACAAGTTACTCGTTCTAAATAATTTTCTTAACGAATTATCACACACGTATTTTCTAAATTTTTTCATTTGTAGCATGGACTGTTCAATGCGTATGCTAAGTTCAGAGAGTCAAAATATAGTTGAAAAAAAAAGAAAAACATCCAGAATGCGATGCAACTTCAGAAAAAAAACAGAAGCGACACGAAATTTCGTGTCTGTTTTATGAAAGTGAAAAAAACGTAAAACCAAGGTAGAACTTAACGTATTCATTATGAAGTAACAGCGTGAGAGCTCTGGTAATCGGCTCTGACCTTTCCCTTTGCACCTCCATCCCCAAAATAAGTATAGCCTAACCCAAATCTAATTGTAACTGTAACCAGAAATTACTAATATATATATATATATATATATCCTCGAAATCTAATTTAACCAGAAAAGAACAAGTTGAATCGGTTGGAATGAAAATTCTCATCTCTTCTATTTCATACGTATGTTAAGTTCAAAGCAGCTTTAAAGCTCTTTAAAAGCAGCCGGAGCATGAAATTTCGTGTTGCGGTTGCGCTCCTAAAACTTCAACATGTTCTGGTTTTGTTTTCTCTTGCTCGCTGAGCATCCTCGGTCTTCAATTTATTTAATACACATAATTATATTTTGTATTTAGTAGTAGATCATTTAAAATACAGGATGAGCCGTAGGTGATAGTAAGTGATAGTACAACCGGAAAATGATCATGAAAATATATCATTTTTCGGCTATAACTAGGAACAGAGCGATATTCATGATTGTATTCGTACGTGTATATTTCATGAATTTTCAAGCTCGATTTTCTCGAAAATAAGGGAAAAGCCTCGATGAAATTTATGCCAAATCTTCTGCTTATTCCTTCGTATAAAATCATTTCCTATACGATCGTACTGCTATTCTGTCTAGCTGACAAAGGTAAATTATTACACGCGGCGCAATTACAAATTAAACGCAATAAAATCTTTCATTTCGAATTCTCCTCTGCTACGTTAATTATCTATCGCCAATGTATGATGAAAATCTGCCAAAAAAAGGAAAAAGAAAAATTTCCAATTCCTCGTGTTATTAAACTGACAATTCAGAAAAGCAAGGATCCTTTTTCAATGATTCGCAATTTGCATCGAAGTTAGAACTTCGAAGAGGCATAGAAGAATCAATTGTTGGAGAGAAAGAAGAAGAAACCGGATAAAGAAAAAAACAAAAAAAGAAAAATAATTGCAGGAGGCACACACGTGAGGGGGAAACGTGAAAATCCACAAAGCAAACGTAACAGTAAGAATTACATGCTTCGTGGCAAGAGTGCTTGGTGACCGAATGGAAAGAATCGATAATCGCAAGCGGGTCGATATCTCGCCACAAGGCCATACCACGACCCTTCTGCATTATTGATGCTTGACGGATAGGTTTTATGGAATGGGGTGTCTCACTGTTTGCGGGTCACCAAGCCTCGCGTGCCGACTGCTCTGTGTCACAGTATAATATTCTCACTGCGCATAGGCTATCCTTTTCAACGTTGAACGTTTGCATCATAAATGTCACGGCACGAATGTGAATAATCGAAATATTAACAGCCAACTAATACATACATGGCACCTCTTTCATCGCGTTCGTCCGCGTTGGATCGTTTTATAAATTTCTCTTATTGCATGAACAATCGTGAACAAAAATTACGATTGACATTGTTTCTTACTTTTTTATTTTCCACGAAATTCATCGAACCACGAAAGATCCGAAATGACTATAATTTGCTGTCTCGTTCTTTTCGAAGATCAAGGATTAAATGCTAAGTTTGAGAAACAAAAAATTAGAAACGACATGATTAATAGGTAATTAAGAACATAAAAGAGAAGTAGATACATTCATTTCTTACTATTATTTACTCTTGTTTTATAAATTGTTTTACTCGTTTTATAAATTTCTCTTATTGCATGAACAATCGTGAACAAAAATTACGATTGACATTGTTTCTTACTTTTTTATTTTCCACGAAATTCATCGAACCACGAAAGATCCGAAATGACTATAATTTGCTGTCTCGTTCTTTTCGAAGATCAAGGATTAAATGCTAAGTTTGAGAAACAAAAAATTAGAAACGACATGATTAATAGGTAATTAAGAACATAAAAGAGAAGTAGATACATTCATTTCTTACTATTATTTACTCTTATTTTGTAAATTATTTTACTCATTTTATAAATTTCTCTTATTGCATGAACAATCGTGAACAAAAATTACAATTGACATTGTTTCTTACTTTTTTATTTCTCACGAATACATCGAACACGAAGGGCCCAAAATGACTATAATTATATATCGTTCTTTTACGAAGATCAAGGATTGAATGCTAAGTTAAAAAACAAAAAATTAAAAACGACATGATTAATAGGTAATTAAGACTTTGAAAGGGAAGTGATACGTTCATTTCTTACTGCTATTTCTCTATTTGTAAATTGTTTTACTCGTTTTATAAATTTCTCTTATTGCATGAACAATCGTGAACAAAAATTACAGGATTGACGTGTTTCTTACTTTTTTATTTCTCACGGAATTCATCAAATCACAAAAGATCCGAAATGACTATAATTTGCTGTCTCATTCTTTTTTCGAAGATCAAGGATTGAATATTTAGTAAAAAACAAAAAACAAAAAAACAATGATATAATCAGCAGGTAAGAACATGAAAGAGAAAAAGTGAGTACATTCATTTCTTACTATTATTCACTATTGTTTGTAAATTGTTTTACTCGTTTTATAAACTTCTCTTATGCATGGACAATCATGAACAAAAGTTACAAGTGACATGTTTCTTACTTTTTTATTTCTCACGAAATTCATCCAAAGCCACAAAAGATCCGAAATGACTATAATTTGCTGTTCCTTCTTTCGAAGATCAAGGATTGGATGCTAAAGTTTAAAAAACAAAAAATTAAAAACGACATGATTAATAGGTAATTAAGAACATAAAAGGAAGTAGATACATTCATTTCTTACTATTATTTATCTTCTTTATAAATTGTTTTACTCGTTCTTATGATTCCTTCTTATTGCATGAACAATCGTGAACCAAAGTTACAATTGACATTGTTTCTTACTTTTTTATTTCCACGGAGATCCATCGAACCACGAAAGATCCGAAATGACTGTAATTTGCTGTATCGTTCTTTTCAAAGATCAAGATTGAATGCTAATTAAAAAACAAAAAATTAAAAACAACATGATTAATAGGTAGTTAAACTTAAAAGGGAAGTAGATACATTCATTTCTTATATTATTTACTCTATTTTATAAATTGTTTTACTCGTTTTATGATTTTGCTTATGCATGAACAATCGTGAACAAAATTACAATTGACATTGTTTCTTACTTTTTTATTTCTCACAAAATTCATCGAACCACAAAAGATCCAAAATGACTATAATTTGCTGCTCGTTCTTTTCGAAGATCAAGATTGAAATGCTAGTTAAGAAAACAAAAAATTAAAAACGACATGATTAATAGGTAATTAAAACATAAAAGAATAGATACATTCATTTCTTACTATTATTTACTCTTGTTTATAAATTGTTTTACTCGTTTTATAAACTTCTCTTATCATGAACAATCGTGAACAAACTAATTGACATTGTTTCTTACTTTTTTATTTCTCACAAAATTCATCGAGACACAAAGGTCCGAAATGACTATAATTTATGTTCGTCTTCGAAGATCAAGGATTGAATGCTAAGTTAAAAAACAAAAAATTAAAAACGACATGATTAATAGGTAATTAAGAACATAAAAGGGAAGTAGATACATTCATTTCTTACTATTATTTACTCCTTGCTTAATAAATGTAAATGTAAAAGAGAAGTAAATGAATTTATTTCTTATTGCTATTTATTCTTCGTTTGTATGATATCAACTATATGATTAGTATTTTGGAAAAATCCAATATTTGATTCTTCATACATAATTTCGGACATTCAACGTAAATATACAAGAAAAAGACTTTTTTTAAAAAGAAGAAGAAACTGTCAGTTAAATCCTTGATTTAAATCATAAAAGTTTTAATCTAAAATGACTTGTTGTCGGTTCTTAATCAATTATAACGTAAATTATTTAAAAAGTTCAAAGGCAAATATATTTAATTCCGCGAAGGAACCATGTAAAGGCATTTTTATAAAAATTTTTTTCAGCCAAAGTTCTATTAGACATGATAATGTAAATTCGCTCGTTCTTCTTTTATCATGTCATAAATTACATGATTCTAAATCCTCTGAATCCCTAAATCCATCTTCTATAGGCGTATCACGTCTGTAGTACAGTCTACAGTGTACGCTATAGCGTGCGCAATGATTGTCGCGAAAAAGATCTACTAAATTAAAAAAAAAAGAAAAAAAAAAAAAAAAAAAAACAAAGAGAAACCAAAAATAAATGAATGTAATGCTACTGACAAGCACGCATAAATCGAACATCTTGTTAATATTCTAGCGAATATTAACTTTTCTTCCAAACCTATCGCACTTTCCATCGAGACAATTATAACGGAACATGACATTTTAATCGATAATGCTTTTCGGTAGCACGTTTTTTTTTATTGACGCGCGAGTAACAAACACACTATACGCATTCAATTTGCAAGAACAACATCAATACGAATCGACAACACTTTCGATTGCTTCTAATGTTCATCGATTGACTCTAATATTCATCGTTCTTTTATTACAAATTATAAATACTATTTCATAGATATATAGACAAGAGCATAGATTCATTGTTTTCGCGTCAAACGCAAATATTGAAAAATACTTTCTTCTCTTTCTTTCACCTTTCCATTATTTATAGTTGTATCAACTGCAACTATAGAAGAATCGAACTTATATATGGGATCAGAAATTAATAATATACATCAATTAATAATAATCTATGCATATAGGGATAAATTAAAAAATGTAAACGAAACATGTGAAATATGAGAATGTAATAAATGTATAATAAATTTATCGAAAATATTATTATGAGACGTTCTATATGATTTTTGTAGTACATAGTAGCTTTAATTCCAAACTTCAAATTTTTAAATTAACATCAGCTTTAATTCTTTTAGTTTAATTTCGTGTAGGATATTTCAAACAGGACATCCTGTATGTCCGAGTGGATTTGGACATGGAAAACATATTAATCCCATTAGTATTAGTATCGAAAGTAAGATATTTTCTATTGAAAGAGTATTATATACAATATATAGGAATCAAAAGATTCAATATTTAGGTAAGCTGCAAAACAACTTTTTCACACGTTACCTCGAACAAAATTCTATGAGAAACTTTCGAGAATTTGCCTTTAAAGTTTTAGTGAGTTTTGCCTTGCTCATTCCAATGTCTTCGTTATCTTTGTCGATATGAAAGAAATATATCAGGACAAAGTTATTTAGTTTCATACGATAAATATTTGGTTCACGATTTTTTTTCAACAGCAAAATTATTTCTTTCTTCTGGATCTTGAGATTATTTTTCAAATAGTAGAAACTAGGATGCGGACTTTGTGCATTTTAAAATTTGAAAAAAAAAATTTGTTTTATCTACTATATATATAGATATTTTTGTATTGTTATACATGTAATGTTTTAGTAAAATATTATAACATTTCATATAGATATTTTTATATATGCATTGTCACACATTTTTCTCTCTCAATTCTTAAATAAATGAAAACCGCATCCTAGTAATAAAATATTTTTCTTTCTGCACTATTTTACATATAAAATACATATAAAAAATGTACGATGTGATTTTCATTAACTTCGAAGTATTTTCGAATACGATACATAGATAAGATCATACACACGATCATAGCTGAGAGAATGACAGTGGATGCACACAAAATTTTCTTTTACATATTTTCTGGATTCGTCATAACTGTATTTAGTAAGTCGATAATTGTTAATAATTTCTGAAAAAAAAAACGTACGTAAAATAAAAGACAAAATAATTAATTGACAAATCGAGTTCTTAAAATTTCAATAAGTTCTCTACATTTCGGACAAAAAAACAATAATTTTATTAGAGTACAATTTCTGAACGTTTACATACTTTCTCGATACAAAATTCTTTCAATTATGGAAATAGCTTTTCCAGTAATCGGCAAATTTTCCATGCATTTAGTAACTATTTGTTTTATTGATTCATATTACGGTCTTTAACAATAGTCACGTTTTAACGATACGTTTAATGCGTATCATTAGTGCATATTTAAGAAAGGTATATAGGAATGCAAAAAAAAAAAAAAATATTAAAGATGTAAAATGCTAATAATATCTTAGCAAATATAGTTTTATATACTGTTGAGAATATTACGTTTTGCGATCGTGATAGAATTAGGTTACACTTCTACGAATAATATTTCATCTGTTAAATTTTTCGAAAGCAAAAAGACTTGACTATTATTCTTTCAACAATATTTTTATTCAAATGCTTTTATTCAAAACATATTTGCAAATTAAGAACGTGTTGTTCTCTCTCTCTCTCTCTCTCTCTCTCTCTCTCTCTCTCTCAAGTTATTGCCTAATGTCTAAATTAAACATTTACATCTATCGCTTATAAATTTATTCATTTTCGTGCATTATTACCATTCACGAAGCTTCTCGAATTTCTATATATTTTTAAGCAATATCTACAATAATAGACAACGTTACACGAGAACATTTTCCAATATACTTATCATTCTGGATATTAATAACATTGGATATTATATTAATAAATTTTCAAACGTTTCGATATTTTAATAATTCAAAGCGCGTAAATTTTAATTTATTCACATTTACTTTTAAATTAACAACTTTGTCGATTGTATAAAATTTATATAAAATTTTTATTATCACAGCAACACTATAGTAAAATATAACATGTAAAATTAACACAATTGAGTTTATCGGGCATATGAAATTGCTATTGAAGACTATCGTGTCAAAGACTCTTTGCAATTCTGCGAAAACGTAAAACAGCTTGGACCAAAAACAAGAACAAAGCCGCATACAAAATAAAATGAAAACACAGAAACTCGTTATTCGTTAATTTTGCCTTAAAGACGCAAATTAATATCGCTTTGCACATGTTCCTCTGTTCTCTTTTCACAATACCTTGAAAAGAAGTAGGTTAGAAGAGCCTGTACTAGTAGTACGAGTCTATGCGGTACGATGAGAGTAGGGAAAAAATAAATCATCAAGCAAACGTGAAAGAAAAAACGTAAAACAGTACAGCTCTCATATTCATATGCCACACGTCATAGAAGTAAGAAAATCGATATTAGTTGTTAGGCTACTAGTTGTCCTATCTTGTCTCCCTTGATTCATCACTTGCTAGACCTTGAATTTTGTGCTATTTCTTTTTTTTTTTTTTTTTTCTTTTCGACTGAATGCCAATCAAGCTACGCCAATCAAAAGCTAAATTTCACGATACGTTGTCCCATAATATTGGAAATACATTGTTCATCATCGTATTGGAAACTATCCCACGAAAATATTCCCATGACTGAGATCAAAAACTGTGCACGACGATATTAATGTCACTTATACACACGGTACAGAAGATAATACTCTTTACCGGTATGTACGACTCGAGGCAATATCTTGTCTTATGTGATCACGTGTATCATGCTCGTGCTCGATATTATGTCAATAACACGTTTTGAAATAGCGAAATGAAATTTCCATCATTCACGTGCAAACCGCTTCCGTGTGTCGTCATTTGAATTTCTATCTCTATGCAATCTCAACCTTGTACCCGCCGAATGTGAAAAATTCAAATATAAAATATTCTTCTCGAAGTTTCACTTTCTTCCATATTTGCGGAGAATTCCTACTGAGAGTTTAAAAATTATATTAATACATATTAAGCTTACCTCGAGCTTCGGCATAAGCGTAACTTCTGTCGTAAAAGGAAAAAAAAAAAAAAGAAAAAAAAATAAGCACAGCACACGAAGAAGAATTTCAATGGTTTCTTAATAAAAATGTAACGAGTAAAGATTGTTTTATGATTCAGCAATTCTTTCGATTCTAGCTTTGTTATCGTGACAATATATAATATCATTGCGGACTATCGATACTGATAAATATGTAGAGAAAAAATAATCTTCGTCGATTTCAATGGAGTTGAAACATGTTGTCGAAGATATAATTCCATGCAACTTTTCTCTGTAGATGTTATCACTGCTCGGCCATGGTCTTCTAGATAATGGCAAAAGACTATCGACGCCATTATACTGAATTTTGAGCGAATCTATCGATATAGTGACACTTTATAAATTTTTACGTAACTTATTTGACTTTTTGTTTATATTTATGTAACAGGGAAAATTTAAAAAAAAATGGCATTCACACCCCAATGACTGTAAAAAATAATCTTTAAAAAAAAAACTAAAAAAAAAAAAAATGACTGTAAAAAATAATCTTTAAAAAAAAAACTCTAAAAGGCAACTTCAAAAGAATTGTTGTTAAATATGTATCAATTTGGTAGAGTTCCAAGAAAACAGCTATCTCTCGTGTTACTACTATGACTGGACTATTTAAATAGGATCGTCTAAATAATTCCATTTCTTTTTAGCGACATAGATAAATTTTATTAAAAATTATTCAATACCGAGGGAGCCATAACATAGCAATGATCTTTTTGCAGATGGAGAGATTTCACTAATTTCAGTCGCCTCTGCTTTTTTTGAACGTAATGTAATGCAATGATATTTTATATGTAATGCAAATGACTTTTTCTTTAATGTAACGATATGCTCTTTCTACTCGATGCATCTCGACATTCTCTAATAATAAAAAAAAGTGCATCAATTTACGTACATATGTCGAAAAACTGTTAGCTTCAGAGATATTTTAACTTTAATTCTGTAAAATCAATGGTCATAAGACAGGAATAATATAAACAAAAGAATATCATCCATGTCTTTCATACGATAAATTTTCTACTTAAGTGTATAAAGATCCTTATGGAAAGTGTGTCTCTCTATAAATATGTAATATATCTATTAATATAATATAACATGTAATATGTAATATATCTATTAATTGTAATTGTAAATGTAATTAATATAGTATTAATATAGTATCTGTATTATCCTCACACAAAATTTTTCAAAAACGAATTTTTCAATTTTACGATAAACGATATATGTAACGCAATTATGACAATTATGAAGGTTTACAAAATGGCCATTGTATAAAAATAATTGTAATATATAAAAATCGTATCGTTTCATACATGTGTAAAAAAATGTTGCAACTACACCCGTAACTTGCAAAAGTTATATTTCAAAGAAATAAACGCTCGAGATAATATTTGAATATTAGATTTCCATTAATTAACTCTATCGATTAAAATTATAATTTATCTGTTCCATTAAATTGTGCAATTAATTAAATTGCAATTACAATTAAATTACAATTATAATTAAGTTTCAATTATGATCAATCTGTTCGATTGAAATTATAAAATTTCGAACGTGCACTTCTTAAATAAGTCGGCAAATATCTCGTTTCGAGGCTCTTCAACGTTACATCTCTCAAAATATGCTGCATTTTGCTCAAGAACTTAAGACTTACGTGAATTTCGTTTACTCAAAGGGTGAAAACTACTTAAATTCGCAATCGAATGATTCATCGAATTAAGAATTACATAGATTGCGAATAAATTACGAAATAAATTTTATATAATCACAGGAACATATCCTATAAATTGATTATCGCCATCTCCTAATGCAATGCGCGTTCTCTTAACTTTCTTAACTTAAATTAATAGGTAAGAAATAGGTCCTATTTTCAAAAATAAACTATAAAATAGTTATCACACAATAAAAAAAAAAAACAATGTTTCACAATCACTTGGATTACTACTGCTTAAGAAAAAAACCTTGCAATTATTTTTTTACGATAAAAAAAATAAAATTTCGATATAGTTTCGTTTTGTTTCAATTTGTAGTAAATTTGAACTTTTTCAACTGTAAGGATGAATGATTTATAGAAACTTCGAGTTTTCATTCGAAAGATATTTAACGTTTTCGCTGTTTAGTTTTAGTATGACGTACAGGTAGGCGAAGACGCACGGCCTGGCCTCATGACCTCGCCTATTTAGCCTGTACGTCACACGGGCACAACGAGTGACCAGGATCATTTTATTTTATTTATGCTATCTGCTTTATTGGGTCGTTTTATTAGATTATTCGTTAGATATTTATACAACTCAGAAATAACGAAATGCGAAAAAATAGGATTAACGATAGGCCTCTACATATTTTGTATTTTAAAATTTGTCGCGCGCGAGCAAACTGTTAAAATATTGTTAAAAATATACCTATATTAAAAATATATTACCTCTATTTTTAATACGTATTTTCAAAAATTACTCACAGTAATTGTAAAAATAATCGTGAGAATATTTTACATCATATTGAATACTTATTGTTGCTTATTAAGTCTGTATTAAAATGTATCAACATATTTATTGAACGTATCTTGATAATGACAATTCGGATTATCTTCAGTCCATCTGTTATAAATATAACTCGTGTGAAACTGTTATGCAAAATTCTACTACTGTATGTGGACTACAAACAGATTACAAAAAAAACCATAATTTTAATATTAAAAAACGTATAAATTTTATACGTTCGAGTCCGCGAAGTGTTTTCTGCGTAAACCTAAACTAAACCTGATCCCAAATACAATATAAATAGATAACATGCACAAAATTAATCAACTTTATAAATAATATCAATTAAAGTTTTCAAAAATTCTTTTTGCTGACGGAGGCCAGATTATCTTAATTTTTTTTTTTTTTAAATAGAACTACACATATCGAAACACTGTTACATTTGTTTAGATTATATTTTTTATTCCGTATCTTTAAGAGATAAATTATTTTCTGAATAATGTCATTTATACGTGTCTGTATCGATTGCGAATTAAATAATATTTGACAAATGTGATTGTATATCGTGGATAGATCAAATAGATATGTAATACAAGTAGATATTATACTATTAATTTTCCTTTTACGCGTTATTCAGTTATTATAATATACGATCCCTACTTTCGAGTAATTTGTATATTCTAATTACAGCATAAAATGAGAAGTGGAATAATTATCGCAAAAAAAAACTTGCTAACATACACTCATTGTCAGTTTATAGCAACCGTTATGAATCTGGCTTACATATGTGTAATTGGTTTGTTACATCAATGAATATATTACTCTCCGTAGTAACCAATGCAACATTCTATTTTCGAATCAGGGCTTCAACTGTTTTAATCACTATCCTAGACTAGATCGTCAACAACAAAATAACGCGAAAAGCACGGGCTGTTACGATAACATTAATAAATTGTAACACGAATAGATTGAAAATTATATCCCGTATCTTACTCGCTAATAAAAAAAATAAAAGAGGAGGGAAAGTTGTTGTATATCTTTTCCTCGAAATGAAATCCTTGATTTCAAAAAGTTTCAATGTAAATACGTTTCCCTTCTCTACATGGAACATATTTACGGTAAACGATGCGAAACATCAGAAAAGCTCGAAATCGTAAATTCAAAAAGCACTTTGATTTATAATACATATATTTTCCTGCGAGAAAAGTTCGCGCGTAAAATATAATAACAACATTCAGTATTTCTCCGTGTAATACTGTAATTGTTTCTAATTCATACGCATACTCGTATGTTGCACATATCATTTACCACTATCACTTATTACTTATCAGTTAGTAATTGACATTCATATATTCTTTGCTATAAATACAATATACATATAGTCTTTCAAACGAAGTTACTTTTTTACTTTCAACGCGATTTAATTCATAACATTATATATCATATTTTTTAAAATAGATCTTTCATCGGTAAATTATCAAAGATGTACGTATGACGTTTGAAAAATATAAAGTAGAAAGAAATGTTGAGATCAAATATAGTATTACAATCATGTAAAAATATGAATTTCAATGAAATATAGTATTATGAATATCAATGAAAAATATGAAATATAGCGTTACGATCGTATAAAAAAGAATATGAATTTTTATATTATCATCGAGATTATGCTTTCGCAACAAACTTTTATGCAGCACTGTCGTATAATGTTATCTTTTGCCATAAATACATAAAAGCATTTGTAAAAAGGAACACGATGCAGCGAACCGAGTTGCTGATTTCTACACCCGTTGGATAAACACCCAGTAAGTGATATAACCAGGATATTGATCAGACTAAGGAATGCAGGTCGGTATATAATACGCCATCTATACGAAGAAAATTTAACTTTCTAACGCCACATGGAAAAAATTTTTGATTTTGCAAGCAAGATCAAAACTATCGGAACAATTCGAATATTATTTCAAAATATTTCAGATTTTAAGATTAACAAAGAATATATTTATTTATCAGCCTTTATGAGTTTATTATTCACGAGACTTTATTTATTAGCCTTAAAATACGAGTATTTTATATTTTCGAAATAAATAAAAAAATACCATGCTATAATAACAACTAAAAATACCTACATAAAAGTATGTAATGTGTCATTTTCTAAAATATATTGTTTTCAAAAAATTTTTTATACAGATTACTTCCTCATTACTGGGATATTAAAGAATAAATATAATAAAATATGTTCGTGATTTATTCGTTTGCTATGTCGAATATTACTTGCATGAAATATTTCTATTTACTTGAAGATTTATCAATTTTATTATCTGCATCCATTGTTACTCAAACATAATGCATACAACCTATCATTATATTATACTTTCATAATTTACACTTCTTACTATACGAAGCTTAAACTTATTTTTATTGTAGTTTATCTTCATGTAACATAAAGAATATCGATATTTCATTTTCAATTCAAAGATTTCTGAACACTAGAAGACGCAGATCCTTATTGTTAGTCTTCTTCCTTGTTACAATATTTTACTTGTTCTTCATATATTTTTCTTCGTAAACAAAATGCATCGTATCTAAAAATTAACTCGTGACCAATATTGTAATTTTACTTGGCTTTCTTTTATAAAATTTCCAATGTATGATTTCTTTGAAAATGAAACGTTTGAACATCCGTTCGGGCGAACTTTAGGAATCAGAGGATTAATCATTATCATATCGAGTTGAAAAATCAACGTATAGATAAAATCAATAAAATCAATAAAATATCTTGATAAAAATTTATTTAAAACATCTATATTCGTAATTTAATATTCACTTGATACTTTTTTGCACAGAATAATAATAGATAAAAATATGTAAGATTTTCTTTGAAAATACATGTATAACTACATGTTATACACACACACATACACACACACAATGTGTACCATTATATTTCATTCAAAAAATAACATTAGAATTCTAATTTTTTTTAAATCATTAATTAATAGACACTATAATTTTCATTAACAAATATTCGCGAACTTTTTTACTTAAAAAGAAAATTAATATTTTGTTTAAAAGAGAAGCAAATTTTTTGAGAAGCAGATTCAGTACACTAAAATAAAAGTTTATATAAACATATGACACGATCCCGTTTCTAAGATCTAGAGTGGAATCTTTGTTTTATAATCATTCTTCTGATAAGCTAAGTTCTTCGTTTAAACTCTTTATAAATAAATAAATATATTTTTGACGGTTCTAAATTCAAACGACTAGCATCTCAAAAATAAGGTATGTACATACATCAGGTATATACATTTTTTTTCTCATTCGAACGTGCTGAATTCAGCAGCCAAGTACGTACATATTATAGTACAGCCTTGTATATAAAAAAAAAAAAAAATAGAAAAAAGAAAATTTTTGAAAAGTATTTCTAGATTGTTTCTCATCTAGTATTCTCTTTTTCATTCTTTTCCTTTTTTTCTTCTCTGTAATCGCAGTCAGAAGAGAAATGTAACGTTCGCGCGGATTT
Source organism: Tetragonula carbonaria (assembly GCA_032399595.1). Taxonomy (NCBI): domain Eukaryota; kingdom Metazoa; phylum Arthropoda; class Insecta; order Hymenoptera; family Apidae; genus Tetragonula; species Tetragonula carbonaria. The sequence goes on along the minus strand of JAUCRC010000002.1, from coordinate 2,822,515 downwards.
TACATTTCATAAATCGAATACGAATCGACTGACGAGAAATGTGTCCTCCGTGTTTCACGAAGTATTTCATTTCATGCGATCGATCTTTCGAGAAACACCGTATTCGATGATATTACCGATGAAATAAAGCAATAAAGATCGATGTGGTAACGTTCGCGGAAGATAGAATAAGAAGCGAAGCCAATAAATCATTAATCTCCACTTTTGATATATCGTCAAGCAGCATTTAAACAAAGCTTCATACGTAACCGCAAATTGCGGATGTTTATATAAATTCGCATACACATTAAGTTAAAGTGAAGAATCGTTTCAACCTGTATATATTGTGCTAAGATTTAGAAATATTTATTTCTGATTATTTTGCGTAGATTACGTGTATTTTTGCAAATTTCCATAAATATATGAACATTCATATTATTCATGAATACGTACTTTAACGAGAAATTTCGAATCGATAAAAAAGAACTGTTAAAGAAAGAGAGATATTATTTAAAAGAAACGAATAGCATAATAATTTTATTGCCGAATATATATATATATATATATATATATATATATATATAGATTTTTATTAAAATCATAATGCAAGTAAAAGTTAATTGAATTTAATTAAAAAGTATTACATTTTAAATAATACACATTTTCACTTCACACTCAGTTTACAGCACACATTTATTCTTTCAACATGTCTTATTATTAATGGCAAGTATGTTGTATAATTGTATACATATGAAATATCATCAGTATATATTTCACCTTAAAATATTGGAGCTACATTCATGTGAAGAAATTGAAAAATCTATGTAAATATATATAGGTATCTACTTACCGTTCATATATATATTTAGAAATTTAAATTATTCTAGTATTCATTTTGTTGTCATTTTCTTATGAAATCAACAGTTTTACTTACTTAATTTACTTAAATTTCAATTATTTACTCAAAAATCCACAAATAGCATATTGAAATTAAATACGTTTTCATTCTACTAGTATCTATCGTACAAATATCTATCAATTTCGAATATTACTACTTGAATCAATTACGATAATTGCGAGAAATATTTTTTCAATGTAATCTTGCTTAGAACTGCTTGCAATTAAACAATTTTAAAGTAAAAAAATCTTTTAAAGAAACTACTCTGTTTATTCCGTTTAACACTTACGCGTATGTCTGAATTTTATTATCGTATATTATTTCTTTTAAAATCAATTTCATATACAAAGAGACTCAACTATTCGAAAAAAAAATGTTCGAGATAAAACTTGTCCTCTTTTGAGGAAAATATCTTACGATGATCGCCAAATTTGTCTGCAAGTGGCGCCGTTTCCAAGATCTTTAAGATCTATTTTCTAAAATAGAATCATATATTTTCTTATACGTTAATCAATGAAGTTCTGTATTCTTTATAAAAAAAAAAAAAGTATTAATCCATGAAAAAATGATTAGCTTAGGAGATATATTACGATTAGTTGGAGATATTTTGTAAAAATCTATCGTACGAAAGACACGAAAAGACAAGAGCATGAATTTTTATATTCGTACTATTGTCTGTTCGTGCAAGTTTTATGAAATTAAAATATCTCCCAAATTAATAAACTATTTCTTCGAGATGCATGATACTTTTTCTGTTTATAGAGAATGTCGAGTTGCGTCGATTATTGCATAAAAAATATGTGCATTTGTATTTTAAAAAATATATATATATATAAAATATATATATATATATATATATATATTTAGAAATGTCTTCCTCGAAAGAGAACAAATTTTTTTCGCATTTTTTTCGAATCAGATAGTTGCGTAGATAAATTAAAAAAACATCAGACATCAAACAAAGTAAATGCATACGTTTAAATTAGACCACTTAAATAGTTTTTTCTAATTGTGACGATGCAAAAAATTTTATTTTTTCCCTAACACGAATGATATCGAAAGGCGAATTGCCAACAACTGGTAAAAATATTTCTTTTTTATTTTTTCGCAGTTTGGTACAAGGTCGTTGGTGCTTCTTTTTTCATAGAACTATGTATTTTTTTATCACATAGCTGGTAAAAAAAAATACGTTCAGACGCGTAAAGAACATGAGCTTGAAAATTTAAGTTTTACACATCAACTTATCCTTTATCCAGATGATAAACATCGACCATCGGGAGCCTCGTAATAAATGTAAATAACGATGTTCATTATTTATAGCAAGAAAAGATCGACATTATGAATTACGATTCCTTCGTGAATTACTGATTAAATTTCGATACACTGATTTCAAACTGCTAGAAGAGATTACCGTTACAATGATGTACATAATAAACATGTTTATTCACATTTATTCGGCTCTCGATTGTCACGTTTTGACCAAAGTCTACGATACCGATGAAGGTAAGCTGACACGTGAAACTTAAATTTTTAAGGTCATGTTCTTTACATACCTGAAAGTATAATGAAAGTATAGTCACAGCGATGCGATAAAAAGAACATATAGTTGTAGGGGAAAAAAGCATCTCGAAAATTCCGAAAAAATGACGTTGAAAAAAAGAAACTCTCAGCAGTTGTTAGCCTTTCGATACCCGATTCATGTTAGGCAAAAAAAAAACATTTTCTGCAATTCGGAAAGACATTTAGATGGCCTTACTTAACACTGGAACTACCGACAGTTAAGACGAAGTTATTTTGATTTCTAATAAATAAAGATCAAATAAAATTCGTTATATCATTTCTTCAGTTATCACTGTAAAAGCCATTGCATCATCGTTGCGGGGGAAAACATTGTAACGTGAAATAGAAATTTTAAAATAAAATTGTATAAACCAGTGATTTTGACTAGTGTGGTAGTTCCAGTGTTAATATTATATCATGTTTTACAATATATCATGTTAATATTATATCATGCTTTATAATATATCACATTAACGCTAGAACTACCGACAGTTAGGACGAAGTTATTTCAACCAAAATTATCTTGACTTCTAATAAATAAAAATAAAATAAAATTCGTTATATCATTTCTTCAGTTATCACTGTAAAAGCCATTGCATCATCGTTGCGGGGGAAAACATTGTAACGTGAAATAGAAATTTTAAAATAAAATTGTATAAACCAGTGATTTTGACTAGTGTGGTAGTTCCAGTGTTAATATTATATCATGTTTTACAATATATCATGTTAATATTATATCATGCTTTATAATATATCACATTAACACTAGAACTACCGATAGTTAGGACGAAGTTATTTCAACCAAAATTATCTTGACTTCTAATAAATAAAAATAAAATAAAATTCGTTATATTATTTCTTTAGTTATCACTGTAAAAGCCATTGCATCATCGTTGCGGGGGAAAAAATTGTAACGTGAAATAGAAATTTTAAAATAAAATTGCATAAACCAGTGATTTTGACTAGTGTGGTAGTTCCAGTGTTAATATTATATCATGTTTTACAATATATCATGTTAATATTATATCATGCTTTATAATATATCACATTAACACTAGAACTACCGATAGTTAGGACGAAGTTATTTCAACCAAAATTATCTTGACTTCTAATAAATAAAAATAAAATAAAATTCGTTATATCATTTCTCCAGTTATCACTGTAAAAGCCATTGCATCATCGTTGCGGGGGAAAACATTGTAACGTGAAATAGAAATTTTAAAATAAAATTGTACAAACCAGTGATTTTGACTAGTGTGGTAGTTCCAGTGTTAAATGAACTATTCTGCATAGAATTTATGGGTACTTACACAGAGAAGTGGTATAGGAAGCACTTCCAGCCAGTGGGACGCTCCAGGAAGTTATAAACTTGACCTTGAAACGTTGCTTTGCCAGCACGCCGATGTTCCTTCACACGGTAACGACCCTCCCACGTGTTACGGTCGCCGCCGGTGTTTGCACCCAACAATAATCGTGGATCCACACCTGAATCATTCGTGAATCATTCAGAAATTTCATTAAGTATTTCTCGTTAAATTTCGATGGAAACGGCAAATGATAAAAAAATAAAATAAAGAATGACATTTGGATATTGGCGGACATCATCATACAGTATATGTATATACTTGATTTTGGTTGCCCAATATTAATATAAATAAATGAAAACATCTATTAACACGTAACGAAATATTCTACAAATTGTTATAATTTAAATGACAATTAAAATAGATATATTTATACATTATGTTTCTGTACGAAGAAAAATTAACATTAATCTTGGCAAGCATAACCGTGTCTTTTCAAGTAATTCAAACTAAATTCAAATGAAATCATAGTAGTATCGACGGGTATCGAGTATATTTATAGTATATTGTACAATTATTAAATTAAGATGATACAATATCCTTCCATTACGAGAAAATGAACTAATCCTTGCCAATATTTAAGCTACACTCGCCACGGGTGTTGGAAAAATCCAAATAATTCATTACACTTCATAATTTATATTAGAAAATTAGAAATAATTCTTAAAATAATTTCAAAATTAATTTATTACATTTCAGCTATTTTATATTAAAATATCATTGAAGAAAGCATAATATTTTAGTAAGAAATACTACAGTAAGGTATTCCTGTTCTCTTATTATTGTTTCATTTATTTCCAAAAGAAACATTGAAACTATTTAGCTGTTTTGCACTTATTTGCACGTCGTCGACAAAATTTGACGAGTTTAAATAATTAAAATGATTTTTTAATCATTTAAATACTATTTTTATTTACTTTCACAGCTAACGGATATTTCAACTATTATTATTAATTTTAATATTTATTCTATATCTTACATAATACTACATACAATATCAGATAAGAAAAAAAATCGAATCTATTCCAAATACCTATTGACCACTTTTTAATTGAAAACTCTGCCAGGCATGAAAACATAAATAATCAGACCATGGAAATGGTCTTTATTGGGAAAAACTAAATTACCACATGAATAATCTTTATTAGAAAATAATGTAATGAAAATTTTAAAATTAACTAATAGAACAAAACTTTTATAATCCAATGAAACTAATTAAAAGTTGACGTAAGATATCAGAAGAGAAATTAATGCAAGATAAAGAAAAGAACAATATTCGATATACTTGTTATTTCTCAGATTATTGAAAAATAATTAAGAATACAAGCAATAATGATTTTCTGTTAATTGAAAAAACAAACAATAACTGTTAGATGCAATAATTTGATTTATTATAAATGATCTGCATTTTCACGCATCGTTACATTTGCATTAAAATTACATTATATCGTATAACTATATACATATATTAATATAAAAACTTTCTTTTCACCCCAACCATAGAATTTCTTTCTTTTTTTGTATTTTAAAAGAACTTTTTTGTAGTCTAAAAGAATTTTTTTATACTTTATAAAATGTAGTTTCTTTTAAAGTAGATTTTCATATTACGTATTATATATTCACTTTATTCTCAAATACAACTAAAAAATATTAATTTTTAACGAATTTAAAAGAACGTATTCGAAGCGTATAACATGGTATATACTTTTAGTTAGTGATCTATATAATATAATATGATGCAGCTTTCACTTTAAAAATAGATATTAAGTTTTTCAAGATTTAGCGTAATTTACCGTTAATAATCCGACAATTAGCATATACTATGTAACATTCTCAGTTCTTCTGGGAAATATTTTTCTAATCGTGAATTTTCTTCCAATCTAAACTACTCAGTTTTTACAAAATTATCTCATTGCGTAAAATATCTTTCTTTATCTTCGTAATACAAAAAAAAAAAAAAAACATGTCACACGACGCATGAAATTATTACAATTCGATAGAAGAAGGAAACATAAATTTCACATACTATAATCAGTCACCGTCTCCATTTAAATAATAACTAAACTTCGTTTCATCGAACTCTATCGATTCCGCTAACCTCGTTCTTTCTTCATTCTTTCGATTCAACACAATTATATCGAAGGTAAATACCAGTAGATAATGCTCAAATGTATTAAGAGAGAGAGAGAGAGAGAGAGAGAGAGAAAAAAGAGAAAGAAAGAGTAATCGTAAATAGCCTCACCTCCGCTAAAGGTATCATTATTGTCGGACTGCAGCGTGGCACTCGTTTCGGATAAGGGCGATGGAGCTTGCCTTAACTCCGACGGTGGTTCCAATCTCAGTAAATCACTTCCGCCATCTCCACTGCCCCCATTTCCTTTTCCGACCTGTACAATCGTCACGTTCAGGGGTCCCCGGTTACCTGTCGTAAAACAGAGAAGCTACAATGAAATCTGAGCTTTAAAAATGCTTGCAACAATACGACGCCGATTAACTACTAGTTAATACGTCAGTTAACACTTAATACTCCGGTTAATACGTCAATAAGGATATTCCGTGTTTACGAACCGATCGCGAATAGGATTTGCATCGATTCAGTATTTTATTCAGCACGTCTCTATATCGCGAAATTGCCGATATATTGTACAAAAGTTGCTGAAGTAAAATTATCTAATATTCCGTGAGATATCCATTTTGTGTTATAAGTTTGGAGAGTCTTCTTGGCCAATAATTCCATTATAATTCGTTATTATGGGCAATAACGCTTTAACTTCGATATACTAATAATTCGATCTTCTGTAATCGCTAGCTAACGTAATTTTTCATATTGCCTCTTTTGTGTTTCAATCCGAACCAACTAAATTGCCGACCGATACAAATGTATCCGACTGCTATCTGTCCGAGATAAGCGAGCTCGATTCAGCGGACCACGTGGACCGATTAGAATCACGGCTTATTTTAAAATGTTATACGTAATTGCACGAACAACGTCAGAAAAGTCAGAGCTACTGCCCTAATAGTGAAAGAACTCGACAACTGGCCAGCCATAGAAGCCTCGTTAATATCATTTTATGGAACGCCGCGAGCGTGAAGAACAAGACAAAAGAAAGACTTCGCAAATTCCCAATAGATGACAACCAACAGATATCACGCAATTTAAATTTTTATTTTTTATAAATTAATATATTTAATAAAAAAATATAATATATTATCATTAAATAAATGTATAAGACTATCAAAGAATAAATTGATAGTTTTATTTTCGGTATGAATTTAAATCACGGAATCCTGGCTCACTCCAAAAGACATCGTCAAAATTCCAAGCTGCGAAATATACAGAAAAGACGGACCACCAACCATAAGCATCAAAGATAAGCCGAGAGACAGAGTACTAATAGCCGTACACAAGGACATTAAAATTAACGTCGCTGACCTGGATGCGAACACGAATAGAAACACGAACGGATGCATCATGGAGAATCACGATCGACTATCGTATCATTCGCAGTTCCACAGTTACGCTCATAGAAAACCGAACTGCATTCCTTCTTAACACATAATTTTAACACATAACACACAAGTTACTATGTCATATTCAATGCGAATCATTACAAATCTTTTCTCCAATAATATGATATTAAACGTGATTTTTAAAACAGAAAGTAACATCACAGGAATTGTAATAATATTTATAATAATTTTTATATTATTCACAAGAAGAAAGTCAATTTTTAATATAAACTTCCTGATTAATAATCCTAATTTATTAAAAGTATATAAATACTTTATTATTAAAATATTTATTTCAAGTTACACGTTAAGTATAATAATTAATATATTTATCTATAAGTTTATATTAATCATAATAATAAAATATATCTATGTAATTAATATGTTTAAATTAGTTAAAAATATATATTTTAATGTATTAAATGCTCGTGAAGTAAATTATGAAAAAATATTTAGTGAAATAATATTTCCTAATAAGACAATAATTTTATCAATACTTAATAATAAATTCATACCGAAAATAAAACTATCAATTTATTCTTTGATAGTCTTATACATTTATTTAATGATAATTATATTTTTTTATTAAATATATTAATTTATAAAAAATAAAAATTTAAATAGCTTATATTGAAAACCAACTTAAATTATAGTAGATTCATTATCATCTTTTTTTATTTAACATCACTATTATTATCGTTTGTTATTTATTACTAACATAATTTTCTATATAATTGTTTGCAAGATGCTAAGATGATCTTGATAATTATTAAGACCATTTTGAAATAAAAAATAAATAATATAATATAAGATATAGTATAATAATTTTAATATAAGAACAAACATGATGATAAATCACAATGCTTGATAATAAAGCATAAAGGTGAAATCAAATTGAATATACATACATATGTGCGTTTATAATTAGGTATATAGATTTATTTCGTCATCGTGAATTTGTCCTCCGAATGCATTTGTTAATAATTTCCAATAATACCATAATTAATATAGAAATTAACGAAAATCAATTAAAATGCAAATACTTACAAGCTTGTCATTTTTTTTCTATGTTTCGTTTATTTATTCATATCGATCAACCATCGATCAACTATCATCGTTGAAAATATATAATTACGCGAGAAAATACAATTATGAACGAGGAAATAGATGGATTTCTTGAGAACGTCGCTAAGTGGTAGTTAACCTTCGTTTTACCGAACCTTGAGTAATCTGTGCCAACGTTAATGTCATTTAACTCTTAACTTATGTCTCCCCTGATTTTTAATTCAATAAATTATCGTAAATATCCACGTGATAAGGATATAGATGGAAAAATTATAGGAAAAGAACAACTATGGAATATTGTAACTTACGATAATCATTGACGTGTTAAATATTATAATTCTGATAATTAGAGTTCATAAATTACTAATAATAAATATATGTAATCTCAAAAATGAATAAAACTCGGTTGCCTGTTTATTATTATCATTCATGTGAATTCACCGTGTAAATTAAATTGAATTAAAGCGAATTAAACAAAATTAAAGGGAATTAAAATAAATTAACTTAATTTGATCATTGTATAAATCACTAATTACTCACTACTTTTGATTTATTTGTAAATTTGCTTGTCTTTATTAAGTTGGAAAATCAATACATGTCCAACGGTTTGTCAAAAAGATTGAATCAATGCCATTTAGTTTACCAATGAATTGCTTTTATCAACAGTCGATCCTATCTTTTTTCTTCTTTTTTCTTAACTCCCATTAATATATTCGGACGCTAAATATTTGAATTATTATAATTTTGTATTTAAAAAAAGTCGCACAACAATAAGCTTCCTCTCATTTTAAAGCCTCTATTTTCAAAATGCGTCATTTGTGTTACATTAAAATGTTTTTATTTCACATAGCGACTGGGTAAATGAAAATACATTTCACATCGAAAACGCCAAACCTTAAGATAAGCACGAGTTTTATTATTGCGCGATTTCTTTATAAAATTATATTCTTTATGATAATAAAATTATAAAATATAATAATAAAATATAATAAAATAAAAAATAATAAAATATAATAAAATTCTTTATAAAATTATAACAGTGTCACGTTCGAATGTTTAGTGTCTAAATATTAATGGATGTCATTGCACGTGTCACATCACAATCTAATTGACAATTTACTCTGTATTTGTTTTTTTTCCTTCAAGTGCAAAGAAATTGTAAATAATTGCAATATAGAAACTAGTGCAACTTCAAGATTGTTCTCTACGATTCATTTTCGAACGAGAATGATTGCTTTGAGACTTCTATCACAATAAAATACAACGCAAGTGATTGTACACATGATTGATTACACGATTCTCTGCTTTCGATGATTGTCTCATGTAATCAAATGATTCTCGAAAGATCTCGCGAGACTCGTACGAAAAACGATTCATATTATTTGATTTTCATGCAAACGCAAGAGAACTATAATCGATAGACTTGTTTCCTTTTCTGCACTCAGGACTTGATTTATCAAAAGAAGCTGCATCTGCGAAATTCAAAGATTTCAGAAAAGATTTTCCGAAATTGAATTTTCGATCCTCTATCAAATGGATTGTCGCACGATGCTAGTCACTTCTTCGGAAGTTGATGAAACCTTCTATTATTAAGAAAATCTGGAAAGCGTTGTTTCAAAATTGAATAAAAAAAAACACGAATAAACTGACGTCTCGACTCAAAAGTAAAACTTTTTTCGTTCAAACACAGATACAAATATCTGTTTGATCGCGATTTTTTGTATTCTCCGAACGTATCTCAGTTTTCAAAACTAATACAATTGTATCATTTTTTTTTTTTTACTCCTCGATTGTTCATTTTTACTCCTAAAATACTTTCGTTTAGAAAACACTTTTATTATTCTTATGATAATGTAGGAGCTTTTTATTTATAACTCCAACTTTATTTTCTATTTTAAATTCGGAAAATATTACAAATTTGGAGAACATGTTGTATAATTACACATATCTAATAAAAGTAATTTATACATAGCTATGATTAAACTGAGTCTCAATTCATTCAGAAAAATGATCAAACAATTGCATTGTAAATTTTAATTTGTGTTTGATTGAAGCTGAATTTTATAATTAATGATACACTTTGCCTTGAATCTTAATCAACTCGATATAATACACGCAATCTAATACACACGACACCTGTTAACATGAATATCAACCTGACTGTATGTAATTTTAATTCACGAACCAATATTTCCAAGACTATTTGATTGTTCATTCTTTTTCTTATCTTGAAATTAATACCATTCTTTAATTTCACGCATTATTTTCTTCTACGCCACTTCACTAACGCTGACTGATATATTCTCTACATTCATAAAATTCGCACATTCATAAAATGTTACATATTTTCGACGCCCATGTATCAAAGTGATTAAAAAGAACAGTCTTTTTCTTTTTTGTTGTCTCGTTATTGTCTCTATTGGCTTTAACTAATTTACCAGTCTTCAGAAGGTTGTTTGAATACAATTTAATAAACAATTAAATTTAAAGGATTATTGTTATACAAATACAGGCAGCTTATGCCTGGGTGGCATATGTTAAACAATTAAAATTAAAAAAAGCATAAAGAAAACTAACGAATAATATTGAAGATACGCAGGAAGAAGACACAATATTACTACAATAGACACAAATGAAACTCTTTCTACGCTGCATGTAATAGTAGGACGTGATGATCGATGACGTGATAAAATGATTTCAATGCGATGAAACATGTTTGATCGATCATGAACCGATGTTTTACATAATTCGATTAAAATGAAATTCAATTTGAATTTAATGACAATGATAATATACCACAATATATTTTGAAATTGCCAAATATTGAAGCAATTGCTACAAAAATTGTAGCAATTTAGCAGTTAAAATGGTTTGACACTCATAAATCTCCAACTAAATAATACACGTTTAATTTCATTAAACACATGTAATCGCCATTATTACGTATTAATATGTTCTTCTTTGAAGTACATACATAAAAAAAATAATTATTCTATTACTCGAGAATTCTCTTAACTGAACACTCACGTCCCCCGATGGGATAATCGAGATCCTACTATATTTTAAGAAGGTAAAAGAGAAATATTAACAACTAACAAGAAAGCAAAAGGTTTAGTAATACTGGATCATAAAATTTTTTTAGCAAAAAAATATGACAGAAATCGTAATTAAACATACAGACCACTAAACAAAAAATAATTAATTGTAATTAATAATACTACTAGATATCGGTATTATTACAAATGACAATGACAATATACCACAATATTTTGAAGTGTTTGAAGCCAAATATTGAAATTGCTACAAAAATTGTAGCAATTTAGTAGTTAAAAAGGTTTGACACTCATAAATCTCCAACTAAATAATACACGTTTAATTTCATTAAACATTTGTAATCGTCATTATTAATACGTATTAATATGTTCTTCTTTGAAGTATATACATAAAAAAAATTAATTATTCTATTACTCGAGAATTCTCTTAACTGATTCCACAGTTTCAAATAAATAATTAATAAATAAAACGAAAGTAGAAGTAGAAAAATTTTCGAAAAAAATTTCAGACTGAAACAAACCGAGTTGAAGTGAGATAAGTCTCTCATGAATAAAAATGAATAGTTGAGATTAAGAACGAGAAAGTAAAAAAGAGTGGAAAAAGAGTAAAGAGAGGAAAGTAGAAGATGAATGAAGAGCTGGGAAGAAGAGAAGAGAAGAAAAAGAAGGATCTATTTTCGTCGTTAAAGGATTTACTTGACGAATAATAGAATAAGTGGCAGATGGCCAGTAATAACGCTGACTTAAATATATTTCACGATGACGGAATAAATGCACTTTTCAATTTGTAGGGATAACTGTAACTTACAGGCCTATAACTATCAGGTCAATCCCTTAAACTCGGTTTCGCCGTACGTAAGTGCCTACCTTGAGAAAAATAGGCCAAGCTAGCAGAGAACGTAATAAAGCTGACGAGAAATTTTACGAGAAGTATCAAACTGAAAATAGCGTCGTTAATCTTCCGATCCTTCAGATTTCGCTATGACTTTCCGAGTCATTGTCAAGTCGTTGTAAAAAGCAAAACCCTTAGAGTTAGTATTGCCATTCGCGTGGATAAGGCACTCAAACTGTCTGGAGATGAAAAGGATATTAGCACTTTACCGACCGGTAGCCTATTAATCGGCTAACTAACATATTTTAACACTTTACCGACCGGTAACCTATCAATCGGCTAACTATTCACCGCTAATACACGGTCGGTAAAGTGTTAGTAAAATCGTATATTGAAGTAAAATAACTAGCTACGAATTCAACTTCTCCTGCAGTTATTGTTTTACTATCCACTAGAAGTCGGAAAACAATTTTAAATTCAGGTCCAGAGCAATCTTTCAGATCGTCCAAAAGATAGGGGGGGGGTCATCTTCGTATATGAAAATTGACTTCCAACATATCGACCGTCCCCTAATTGAAGAAACTTGCTTCCTGATAGCAGAATTTAAATACCACACGCTGATTCTTTGATCGGTTTTTCGTACAAAACAAAATTTCTACGTCAGATAGAAGCATCCAGTTGAATATATATGGCGAGTTGTGCCGGGAAAAAGGAAGAAAGGATGACCTCCTTTTAGATTAGTAGACTCTCAGATTTTTAACGCATAAATCTATTTCGTCAAACGAAAAATCTATCGATTATATATTTGCAGCAGACTGATCTGTCTGAGCTTCCCGTAAGTGATGTGACAAGTGGAAATTTAGTTTACACGAAAGACGATGTATCGACTAGCAGGGCATGGATGATATGGAGTGGCCTTGAGCTGTTGAAGCAATTGAAGGAATCAGACAATTGTGAATGCTCTTCTCACTGCAGAAAAATTTGTAGAAAGGGACAGACTGAGTAATTATTTTTCATGCAGTTGTTGAACAGAGTATTGCCGAAAGAATTAACTGAATGATTTTTTTCCCATAGTATTCGGTATTAAAATTACCATCGATGAGGAAAGGTGAGTCCACTTTGATCAGTGCGTTTAGATCACTGACTTTCACCACTGGTTCTGCTAGGAGAAACATAAACACAATCAGTAGGTTTAAAGCAGGTCTCACGACTCGCGAACAAACTTACTTATTTTTTTTTCTCCTCCCGACGTTATACAAGCCCCATCCATTATCCACTTTTGCGATCAAAATCAAAAATACCTTCATATTGATTCTTTTTTAATTAAAATATGACGAAGTAATGTAACAGATCCCACATCTAGTTACAAACTGGCTGAATCATAAAAATGAATCATCACTAAACCATGATGTATGAAAACTAAATGTATGAAAAGAGGTTTACTTTTCGGCAAATTGAAACAAAGTTAAACGATTGACGTAAAATGGGAAAATTGGTTAGAATCTGGAAGAAAAGAACAGCGGGAAATAACACATCATGTAGTTTCACGAAGATTATCGACACAAATTATCTACCAGTTTAGATAAAAGTAGTTTATGAAGGTACAATTGAAAGAGAAGCGTAGGCCAAGCCAACAATCGAAAAACTCACGTCCTGCATGCAGAAGATATGGACAACGCGACAACCAGAAACCATGAAAGGATTTATCCTTGTTTCGATAAGAAGACGGTAATTAGGATCAACTACCTTAGGATCAATTATTTTTTCCTACTTATTACGATAGGTAGGGAAAAAATCCGCAATGATGTACGATCTTGACTAAGACAAGTGGGAGAGCTACTGAAAGGATAGCTCCAACCCACAAAATACTGACATAAAGCTTTTAGAAGGAAAGTCGAATCGATCACGAGAGAAAGTATTTGTTCGGATACCCAGTTAAAGCTGGACATTGGCTTGTGTGAGTCTTGCCTAGCACCGATAATAGCCCGTTCATTTCAGGGAAGTATTTTTAAAGTAGAGGCTATACAGCGTGGAATATGCTTCTGGAAAGACTTGAAATTTTCTTCAGCTTTGTTTCTGAACAAGTTCGCAATCTCGCTGTCGCAAAGACTCGTAACGAATGCAATCGTTTCGCCAACATCGCAAAGTGAGCGAAGTTTTGCAAAAGCGTCTTTGAATTCGATGCAACAGCCGAAGAACATGCTTGTGGAATAAAAACCAAGAGGATCGCAGGAAGAACTCTCTGATGAACATGTTGCCTACAGTACCAGAGATTACACTAGCGTGAGTAGGAAAAAATTCCGCAATGATGCACGATCTTGACTAAGACAAGGGAGAGCTTGAGAAAGTATTTGTTCAGATACCCAGTTAAAGCTGAACACAATTGGCACGGGTAAGAGTAATCTCTTTGGGTTTTAATCGATCAATGAAATGATCATTCACCAGGCAGGCCAGTATCATTCAACGCATAACACAAGATTACAGTTATAAAAAGAAAAAAATGCCCGAACCATGGGCATTTGAAACATTACGTATAGATAGATTTATGTCGAGATAGATAACGTTGACTAAATCGTTTCTTTTGACAACTGCATTAAGCATTGTATAGGGTGGGAAACTTGTCTTAAATAGAACAAAGTTATGGGTTAATTGGAGCTGATCTTGGCAGTGTCAGTCTGGTGTTTGATAGAACTTGTTCTTTTCCTTTTTCAAACGTCTGGTGTAAAAAAGGTTTCACTGACTGAGAATATCACTGATTCAATTGAACGAAAAACATCTTTCTGCGTGTGGTATTTAACTCCTTTAATATAGTGGCTGTAAATTATATAGGATTGTTTCACAATCTAATTTGTATTCCACTAAAGCTTTATACATTAGCGATAGACTGTCTAAATCCGCCTGCCAATTGTTTGTTGCTATCATTTTAAATACGTTGGAACGTTGATTGGTGGATAATGATTTTAAGTTTGTTAATATAGGCTTTCCACATTAGTTAGAATTGAAAAATCAGCTCTAATAATTTGACAGAGGTTATTTCTTCTAGTATCTGACTATTAAGAGATAGTCTTATGTTAACAGATTATCAATTTCTGCTGAAGATTACGTCTGTTTTTGGTGTTAGAAAATTTGAAGCCTGAAGCAAGTGACCATTTCTGGAGTCTATCTAATGTACGTTGCGGTTATACTTTCTTTTTGCCTACTCAATCTTACGATCTATTCCTAATAAATTAGGAGGAGTAATTATACTGTTTATATCAATTTTTGTACTTTATCTTCTTCCAATACTAAATCAGAATAGGATAAAAAATCTTAAGTTTTATCCATTAAATCATTATCTGTACTGAATATTTATTAACAATATTATTATTTTGACTTGATTAGGAGCTAAAGCAATTGAACAGCCATTTATTGGACTTAACAGTTTTTTTACATTTTCATATTTCTTTTACTACACGTTTTCATTTTTTTTAAGTAATTTTTTTGATCTATTGAATAAGTAGTAAATAGGTTTTTCTCCTTACGTATAAGAATTCGATCATTGGCGAATAATAAACTTTCGACTTTACATACGATTTTCTGCGTATTATTTATAGCGATCAAAAATAAACTCAAGACGGAGCCAATGACATACCATTGTTTAAGATTGTTGCAAGAAAGACTGCTGTATTAATTTCAACTTGGATCTTCTAATGAAAAGTTACTAACGAAATTGAAGAAGTTTCCATATTCTTGGAGGAATCTTACGATTTTTCCAAACGATATCACAGAACTTTTCTGTATCGAGATATAGAGTAGTCGTGTATTGGTTATTGACAAAAGCGTCGCATATGTCCGTTTCCAGGTTTATTGGATGGTCATAAATGGAACGAAACTGTCGAAAGTCACTTCGATATCTAGAGATTAGCTGCCTTCTTTTTAGAAGCTACTGGAATCTATTGTTAACAATTTTCTACACTAGATTCTATAATGAAGAGCATAACTGTACCAATGACAATGAAGAATTGCCGATAATTTAAACTAACATAACACTTTGTAAAGGAAGATCATACAACGATCTACTTGGTCTCATTTTAAAGCGTGAAGCTTCACTTCGACAATCCTAAGTTTTTTTTCTCATTTTTACCAAAATTGTTTTTACATCGTATAGCAGCAGGAGATACTCCTTTGCCGAAAGTTAAACACCATAAAAATTTAAACACCAATTTTATCAACACGTGCAAAGCATTGACACAATTCTTTCATTGCCAAATCTATTGTCGTTTTGAAGATTGAAATTTTCTGCTTGCAACGAGCTTACGGACTCCTTAAAACTTGTTACACGATTCTTTTTACCACTGAACGTTAGGATTAGAATGTTAGAATTTCTTGAATTTTCGTCGTTTAACGCTGATGTTTAATAAAATGATAAATAAAAATTGTACAAGTTTTAAAGAGTCCTTATCTTAGTATTTCTACGTTGCTTAATATTTCTTTTTAATATTTAAGCTTTCACTTGTAAGTCTAATTTTTAATTTCATCAGTTCAATCAACAGCTGATCTCTGTTCACGTTTCTTTTCAAATTTCTTCACAAATTACATATTATTTAGAAAAAAGTAACTATATCGATGGAATGCTATTATTTCTAAATTTGAAAAAAAAAGGTACAAATATTTGTTTCATTTTAAGATATTCAAACGTGCATCATACCTTCAGTATTTTCAATATGTAGCAATTCTTAAATGTTAAAATTACAAGCACAAACAATAATAAATAGTTATATCGAAAAGTTTCTCTTTTTTTAACGAAATAAAATCTTAATTTTCTATCGATATGTTCGAGATCTAAAAATTCGATGAATTTTCCTTTTAAGAGATCCAGGCTGGGGATCACGATTGTTCCTCGATACAACGAAAAACAGTATAAAGACTTTCTCTGAGCTGAATGTGTTTGTTGAAAAGAAAATCCCGCGATTAACTAGGAAACTAAGAAAATTTCACACGAAAGGAGAGAAATTCATAAATAAGATAAAGAAAATAACTCGCCTGTTCTTGAGGGTGGAAGCAGCAATCCCTGAACCTCCTCTAAAGGCATCGCCTGTCCGTGATGATCTCGGTACGGTCGATGAGGTCGATCTTTCATATCTTTTTAAAAATGAATCGGTCGCGTTCTTCTCTGTCAGTTTCCACGTTGGAAAACAATAGTGACGCGTGTTATCGGAGATAAAGATCGGGACCAAATTCGAAATCAGGTCCGGCAGGAGGCTGGGTGAGTCCTGGGGGACTCGTGACGATGACGAAGGACGGTGGTAGAGCGTCATCGCCCCGCCGACGTCCCTAAGACCATGCCCAGCTCACAAAGAATCTTGAGTCGAATAGTTTGCAATATCGGCTACTCTAGCAAGCTCGATCTTCTTTCACTCTAGAACAAAAAGAAAAGGAAAGTTTTTGTTAATCATTGCAAATATATATATATATATATATACATATATATCGATCGTTGGAAGTAAACGAAATTACGACATGGAAGAAATTTTTAAGACATTGTTGTAGCTCGATACATTGATTTTATGAGGAATTTAAAAATAGAAAATTACGCAGAATGTACATAATATGAAATATTCAAAGTAAAATGCTTTTTATAATATTTTATTTTTATACGTAACATTTGGCACGTAAAACAATTTTCTATCCGGACCCTGTTTTTTTCTTATTGTATATTCTCGCGAATATAATTTCGCATGAAAGTCTGTGATCAGGATATTCTGAAAAGTACCAAGTAGTAAGATGAAATCACGAAAAACTCAATACTTTTCGAAATACTTAATACTTTCGTTTAATACCTACAATAATTATTCAAACATTTAACCATTAATTTTTTGAAAATTTTTTATATTGCACTTGTGTTCGCAGCCAGCTGAAAATTGACCAACCTTTATTCTGAAAATTTTTTTCGATAATCAGAAATGCTTACGAAAGATCGTGGCATTCGTTAAATGGTACATTCTGTATAATATTACATTCTATGTATATACAATTAAAGAATCTGATTGAAGAACTTGATCAAGTATGTATCATATCAAATGCAAATGATAACTGAAAAACTACGTACTAGTTTCGACTAATTTTTCTTTTTATTTACAATAATTTTTTTAATAAATAACGATCCTCGACTAAAATCATCTACCCTAGGAATGATGACTTTAACAACATATACAAAAAATCTCGAGACGGATCTCTTTGTCTAAATAATTATCGAGTAACGAAAATATTAAAAAAATTCATACAACGAAACATAATACTTGTAATAATTACTTTAATTAGTGATGTTGCAATGCACCCGTTTCCAAGTGTAGTTTTTACGTACACGATCGTGAAGCAGAAACGCATAGGTAGTGCAATATAAAAAATTTTCAAAAAATTAATGGTTAAATGTTTGAATAATTATTGTAGGTATTAAACGAAAGTATAGTACATAGGAACGATAGCTGTATCAAGAGTAAATACACATTACGTGCGTGTGAATAGATCGATTGAAATACTGTCTCGGTTAGTAGGTCTAGTTCAATGGAATTATCTAGTAAATCGCGTACTATAGTTCAATGGAATTATCTAGTAAATCGCGTACTATAGACAATTTTTTTTAAAACCATAGACAGTTTTTCCATTGGAATGCTTCGAAGGCTCGAATTTTCCATGTTTTTCCCAACTTTTCTTATTCCAGGCTAACGATAACTTTGCAACTGACACTACTTGTCAATGGAGAAGAATCGTTAGATTGAAGAAATTTCAATTTTTCTACCATTTCTTTCAAAAAAATAGATTTTATATATATATATATATATATATATTTATACTTTTTCCATTCGTAATTTATATCTGTTACGATAGCTGTATCGTTATTTAACACTTTACCGACCGGTAGACTAACATATTTTAACACTTTACCGACAATTAGCCTATTAATCGGCTGACTAACATATTTTAACATATTTTACCGACCGGTAGCCTATTAATCGGCTAACTATTCACCGCTAATACACGGTCGGTAAAGTGTTAACTTTTACTGTTACGCGAATTATTAACTCATGTAAAATCTTAGGTTGTAAAAAACTTGTATACTGTTTTATTAAAATGATAAAATTGTATACTTGATAAATGTAAAAAATGATAAGAATATTATTAATTATGCGTAGAATGCCTTAAAGGCAAAAGTTTGAGCCCCTTGATGTAATAAGATTTCGTTCCTATATAGCCACTATTCTGTTTTCTGATATTCATATTATGGAAATTTCCGACGAAACTTAGACACTTTACTAGAAAATACGGTAAAAAAAATTAGATATTATTTTATCGTATCTGTTCTATTATAGCCAATTGTACTTTACATGCCATTGTTGATCGTACAGAGAAAATTCCGAAGTTAGACTTAAATTATGTGCTGCTGAATTGATTTTAAACTTATAAAATTAATATTACGGTGTTATAAAAAATGTATTATCCGTTTTCCTCACTCTCGATAATAGCAATTGGCAAACATAATATAAATCAATGCAAATCGTATATACAACTAAAATATATATCTGTTCTTTATCCTTTAATAATAATCTTAACTTTGAGACAAAGTGTTTCAAGCTTCTGTAAAATTACAAAATATTTCCTTAAAAAGCAATTTGTAATATTAAATTTGAAAAGAGAAAAAACAATTTACTTCTCCATGCAAAAGCATTGTTTGGAGACTAAATAAAGTCAGAATCAGAATTTCGGAATTGTAAACATGTAGTGAATTATGTTAAATTATGTTACCATTGTATATACATATTTTCTAATATAAAACATCTTTGTAAATCTCTTAAAATCTTATGTAACGAACAATATTAAGTAATAACATGTACCTTAAAAAAGCCACCTGGATATTTCAGCTGTTATTATTTAGTAATAGAAAAAAATACATCAGATAAGACTTATTTGGTGTTCCGGGTTATAATTTAAACTTCATTTTTATTAAATGAAATCATTCAATTTTTAAATAGTAAATCCATCTCGGCAAAAATTATTAATCTATCGATGTCGGAGAATCATTAGATATTTTAATTTCGTAGAGCGGTGTAATTTTAATTTCTTAAAATGTATTGCATGAAAAACAAAGTAAGACATTGCTAATACTTTAATGTTTTTTTTTTTTTACGTCCTTGTCTTTCATAAAGTAAATTTTATAAAATTGAAATTAAAATATTTACTAATCTATAGTGATTTTTCGATACGAACGGGTTAATATGTTTATGTAGAAAATGTCGAGATGAACTTGCCAATGCAAAAAAAAAGATAAGAGAAAAATTAAAATAATCATTTAAGCTGTCTATGTTATTTAATACATAATATGTATTGAAGCACGATCCAGATACAAAGTAAACGATTTTTCTAAAAGTGTATCACTTCGTAATTTCCCCTATCTCGATTAATCCACGATGTGATAATTTCTCAAAGTGTTCTTACAAAAAAAAACCTATGACACGTTTGCGAGAATTTATTTTCGTATCTCATTTTTTTTTTTTTTTTTTTGAAATTATTAGAGAAACGGACGCATACAAATTTACAGAATGACGAATTCAGTAGAAAGTTTAAAACGCTAAACAGTAGGAAAAATTATACAAAACAGAGATAAAGTTCATTCCACAAAAGGGATGAATATATGTCGTATATATTCTGAAATGAATGGCTTGCCAACGTGGTAAGAAACGTATAGTACAAAAGTTATTAACATATGCATATACATACACATAGAAGAGCTAATATTAAACTTTCCGTCATCACAATACAGAATGTCTCACTAAATTATTTCTGCTGTTAATAATAGAAAACGAATACGACTAAAAAAAGAATTTATGACAAGATTGTTTCGAATATTTATAAAAGATTTCTAAAAGATTCTAACTAAGAAAATATTTATAAAAGATTCTAACGTTATAAAGTCGTCGACATTTCGGAACGAAATGTTATAGACAATATTACGAAAATTTATAATAAAAATATCAAAACCTCTTTACTGGCCACCACGAATAATCAGAATATCTGGTATTCAAGTGGTATTTTTACATAAATTTTTTTTGAAAAAAAAAAACTACCACAAAACTCGCTGATAATATTTCAACATTTAGACAATTTTAAAGTTATTATGCCGCGTAGGCAACTGTTTAATTACGTTGAAAAAAGCAAATATAAATAACTGATAATTTCAAATTATTTAAAATTAACTTCATAAATCAATTTCGTAAATGTATGATGCTTTAAGAAAATTAGAAGCGGTTGAAGTTGTATTCAGAAAGACAACGTTTTATGTTCCAACCTATTTTCAGTAAGAAATTAAAAAAAAAAATTAAATCTTACAAGAAAGAAGCGAATAATTAATCGAACGAGTATTGATACACATATAGAAGTGTCTCTCTTAAATGATATGTACATGGAAATATTAGGATTTATGCTCATTCATCTTCGAGGTAAAATTTTTTCACATTAAAATGTAAAGTTTGAGTCAACTGTCACTCGAATAATTATGAAACATACTGTACGTCATTAGCGCGCAAGAATCTGAAATAATGAGAATGAGAAGATAATGATCTACTTATACTCTTTTTGTTTCATGGGCTTCAACATTTCTCTGCCTTGCATACAAAATTCACACTTTTTATTTCACAAAATTCTCTGTTGGAAACTTCTCGCCGAATGTTAAATAATAAAACGTTATAATTTTATCGCAGCCAAATTTTCAATAAATAATATTAAGTTAAATGTAAAATTAAGCTGTAAAACTTTGAAAATCAAAATAAGACAACAGTGTTAATATATCCTTCCAAAATTTCAAATCTCCCAATCGACATTCAGTGATCCAAGTTCAATTCAATAAGAGTTATTTTGATTAGTTTTTAATGGCAATAATTAAATACCTGCTATACTCATATACTTGAAAATAATAACTAGCGAAGAAAATATTAAGATTAAAAAATATCAACAGAGTCAGTCAATTTCACCCATTAACTAATTAGTAAAAATTATTGTTTTCACTGGTCATCTTCGATAAGTATAATTATTCTTTAGTTTCAGAGATAGATCAATATCTGTTGAAATAAAATAGATTTAATGGATCTTAAATAAATTTGAAAATCTGATTTTCTTGTTGCTGTTGAAATTAAAAGAACATTAACAAAAGAAGCGTATTCAGAATATTTGTTAAAGCATATCATACAACATACTACACTTTAAATTGGTACAATAGTCAATAATTAATGAAGATCATGACCGCACAGCATCGATCAACATATCGTCAGAAAAATAATGAAGAGTTCAGATAATAAGAGACTTCGGAATCAGGCAGCTTATTATGGAATCACTGTCTTTTTATTTATCGAATTTTATTTATCATCTCTTTTATCATATACCAATAAATGAATATTTAATATTATTATAAAAAAAAATTATATGTAAATAGAAATAGATATAAATAAAAGTTTAATAATAAATATATATATAAATAAAAGTTTTCAACGAATTGGAATGATTTAATGGCAATTA
Organism: Tetragonula carbonaria; assembly: GCA_032399595.1. Lineage (NCBI taxonomy): Eukaryota > Metazoa > Arthropoda > Insecta > Hymenoptera > Apidae > Tetragonula > Tetragonula carbonaria. The sequence continues at coordinate 2,799,709 of JAUCRC010000002.1, read as the reverse complement.
TTTAAAAATATTTAATAAGAGGTCAACTTGAATATCTCGGAAATTAGTCTCCACTTAGGACAAATCTACTAATCATCGAAAGATGTCCCTATCAAAATCAAACAAGTTCTATTCTTTTGAAACATTTTTTCGAATAACGAACAGTGGAGCGGAAACAATTATGCGTGGAGAGATTAAAATGACACGCGTTATATAATAATTGCACAATAATATAAAACTCTACAAATATAATTGTTTTCTTGTTATGTGTTATCTAGCCCGAATTTAACCTGAACCCGATCTAATCTGTATTCAAAATCAAACTAGAAAATATCGTGAAATGAAATTACTTGATAAAATCATCAAGGCGTGTCCTTTTCGATATAATTACCACAGTTTCCAGGTATTACACCTGTATATCATTTTCTAGGAAGGACCATAAACTTCCGAAGCACGCAATAAACATAAAAATTAACATAGGCGTTTCAACTACTACAATCTAATTCCTTTAATATGGTTGGTAATGAATTCTCACATTTACGTGTATATATATATATATATATATATATATATATATATATGATAATGATGATAATAATAATAATAATAATAATAAAGTAATAATGATGATAATAAAAAAATAATGATTTTATAAGATATTCGATATACCGATATGGCGTACCATAACATGAAGCATGTTCTTTAATTTCTTTGATCTTTATTTTACTAATTCTCTCATTTATTTTGAAATAAACACATCCCGACGTTCACCCGAAATCTTTGATGATCGTTTCATGCACTCAACAAACTCACGATCAATCACTTATTCGACAATCGATCGCACCAAAATCTATACTCTCACGTTACACATTTAAATAAACACATATCTATAAATTCAAAAACTGAAATATCTTTCGTATCTATTCGCATACGTACACGTCTATATATATAAAATTAGACATCTTGAATTCACGTAACTTACAATTAGTGAATCTGTACGAAATTTAGCGAACTGCGACCAGGCAACAGTGTTCACTTTTGGTAACGGTACATCCAAAAAAAAAAAAAAAAAAAAAAAAAAACAATTCGAAGACCATCGAGGACCTTACTTCGCAACTTTATAACATTACGCCCGCAAACGCTAAGTGAACATGTTCTGGCACTGCTAACGAAGTGCTCGCGGGTAATTCCGCTGAATGCCAGCATTCATAAATTCTTTCTTGACAAGCTGCCCGTCCCTTCTAATAGATAATAGCGCGCTAATTAAAATTTACACCGAGCGATGCCGAACGACGCGTTTCCTTCGAATAATATTTTTTTCGCTCAGGTCGCCACGTTTACTCACCGATGAAACTACAGCTAGTTACAGCTACTGGTATTTTTGAAAATACGCGCGAATACGGATAAGAAGATTTATCACCGTGATTGTACGTCGTACGCATAGAAACAACGGGAAAGGACGTGTATCGAAAAAAAGGCACAAAGAACTTGCATCGAGAAAAGAGAACGTGAGAGAGAATGCATTGTCACACAGTTTTAAAAGTATCGATTATTGCCGATGTTTATTCCGGCATAGATACAGCTTTACAATATTATACCGATTTCCGTTAATTAAATGGTCAACTATCCGGCAATCATCGACATGACAAATTAATGAAAGATTTTTACGATGATTTCTAGTAAAATTTCTAGCTCTAGTTTCCGAAATGAAAATTAGAATTCGATGTAGCATATATTTGCAGCATCAAGAAATGAAAAATGGAATGAAACGCAAGTTTAATGTAAAGATATTTGTTTCATTTTTCTGGGAAGATTTATTTTTATAGAAAATTCTAATATGATAAATATGATCACGCTTCTTATTGAATCATTCCAATAAGAATCAGGAACTCTCATTTTTTAGCCAAAGCGTGGAACCAAACGTCAGCGTTATTACTTGTATTTATTATTATACCTTAAAATATATATTGCAAGAAACAGTTATCCTCGATATAATGAACTGCAAAAACATAATTTTCGGTTTGAACGAAATTGAAATGTAAATCCTGATTATTAAATTTAGACATCGATCGTGCATTCATGAAGTTTGATCTGAAATTTAGATCATTGATAATTTTAAAATAAAATTTCATTCATGTTGGAAAAATAAAACATATGAAACGTACGAAGCGTATGTTCACACGTGAATAAATATGTATATTTGAACGAATGAAAACGTGCATACATTATGCGCTTATTGTGCAAAATGTATCGTGCACATTGTTATCAGTTAACATCTCATCGTTCAAATGTCTCAACCTTTCATGTCTTTGTGCCTTTGCGCTCGTCACGACTATGACATTTTTATTAAATTTTTGCGTTTTTCCATTAGATGACTTGTGACATAGAGAAGAGGAAAGTAAATTCTCTGATAATTTCACGTCTTTCTTATTCGAACTATAAGAGTATTTTATTACTCGAACGTTATATCATCAGAGTGTCTAGTAATATAAATAAATTGTTAGTTATTAACATTACTAATGTTTCTCACATGAGAAAGGTTCACCACTGTATTGTTCAAAGTGATAAAAATAAGACGTAACATTAAAGATGAGAATAGCAAAAACAGTTTGATTCGATCATTCTCATGCTCTTTTCCATCGATTCACAAATGTTTTCGAACACTATGAGGAATATTGTCACGTTAAAATGATATATATCTTTAAGTACAGTATAAAAGATTAATTCAGCTAGCTTGAAAATGAAAATCCCTGAATCTTACATGAATATGAATGACTATCGAAAGACGCTGAATATGTCTGAATTATTCATAGTTCTCTTTACTGTCCGAAACGTAAAATGGAACAAACATAACGAAGGAACGTCAAAGGGAGAAGAAAAAGTAACATCACAAACACGAAGTTACCTATTCATAGGTTTAACATTATTCAAAATTATTCTCTTTGCATTATTCTCCTTATTCTCTCGTTACATTACGTAATTTCAATGACAGCATAAAAATTGCACGTTATTTTTAAACTGATACCGATCGGTATAAACGGTATCTAGCCTAATGGGACTAACTGGCCTAACGTATTGTTATCACAGAAACTAACCAACAAAGCAATTTCACGTAATTTTCCTAATGAAAATGATACCCATACAACGTGGACGTCGTTTAACAATAACAAATAATTCCATCACAGTCACATATTGTGTATATCATCATAATTTCTAATGGAATCGAACCTCACCGTTTATACTTAAAATATTTATCGTGGCTTCGATGGATTGCAATTTTTTTATTGCACTCTATTCTATTGTGAAAAATCTCGAAGAGATCACGACATAGACCACAACTGAAACGTTGGAAAAGAAATTTCTATTAATTAATCGGAATTAAATTTACATTGATTATCGAACTTATTTCATTTGTTACCCAATTTACGTTCAAGATAGATAGATAGATTTACCCCAGATCTTTTCCAAATATATCATCATCATGTATTACATATCTTTATCTTTTTACTTCTTTTCTCTCTCTCTCTCTCTCTCTCTCTCTCTCTTTTTCGCTGTCTAAATAACTCCAACTTTGTATAACAAAAAAACACATTCAATCTGATACTTTAATGATATAACGATGTAATAAATAACGTTCAGTCAAACTTATGAACTGAATCTTATGAACGAGATATATGAGATATATGAGAAGAAGGAGTAGGTTTATATCCTACTCCCGGTGATTCAAATATTTCACTGAAAAATTATAATTTAATAATATTTAAACTTCAATAAGTTTTAAACTGATTTTATTCACAATGTGCTTATAATTCAGTCCTCTTTCATTGCACGCATCATTCGTGTACTAATTTGTGTGTCAATTTCGTTTGCGAGAAGAAATTGTTTACAGTTCGAACGAGCAGTTGAAAAATTGAAACGTCGGATTAAATGTGGCTTTTATTATACAGATCGATATATAACATTAGAGGAGAAACAGCCGAAATGCGAGCTCGGAGTTATTTGCATAGCGAGAAAGAAAAAAGAAAAGAAGAAGAAGAAAAAGCAAAGAAAATATTATGTTACGGATCCACATTGTGTGGAGCGCGTAATAAACAACGCAAGTTCGACAATATTTTTTAATATTTTTTTCTAAGAGAACGGTCGAGCTGCGACTCGTGGCTCTTTGGAAACGTTTTTTCCCCTCGTAATTGAATGAAATACGATGCAATAAAAAAAAGAAAAATATGACTTTGAAAATTGTGTGCTCAAAGTGAATTTTGCACCTCATTTTTTAAACAGATCTCCGCTAATCCGAAGGTACGAAATCATTTTTTTCCAAAGATGCGACAAGTAATTTTTTGACACCCTGTACGTAATAACCGGCTATAAATCGCATTAAATAAATGAAAAACAGCTATAGGCTTAATGACTAGCCGACTTTTCGATCGGTCATGTTCACCTGTTCAACTTTATCAGGGCTGTTAACCTAACCTAGTTTCTAAAACAATGTATACCTTCCTCGATCCTATAATGAAACTTTAAAATTTCATTCAGTTACATACATCCACAAATGTCAAAGATTTAAAGGGAAAGAAACAAACTTTGGAGATTTGAACATTTTATCATAGATACTAATTTACTGAAATAAAATTACATATTTTATGAACATACGATTTAATATTTCGTAGATTTGTTTAGTGAAAATTGTATCTAATAATAATAATTGCATCTAATAATCGGAACAAAAAAACACAAAATTTACTATACGATTAGCACGGGTACATTAAAACAAAGAAAGTGTTCTTGATGATTCAAAATCAGAATAAATTTATCTTTTTTTTTATTGCATGACAGTTGTACATTTATATAAGATCGGGTTCACATATTCTTTCGAGCAAATAGTAAGAAACATACTTTAGCAATAGTCCAATTGTTATTTAATTAAGATTCATAAATAGTTCAAATATTTAAAATTTAACAGACGTACAAGCATGTAGACTTTTATTACTCGTTGTCTGTGTATTTATAGTGATTATAAGACAAAAGATTGATGCAATAGTAGAATATAAAAGTTTCTTTCACAATAACATACTTGATCTTCCTTTAGGAATATTAATAGCATAATATAATTTATACCGCATTTTTGAAAACTTTCGAAACTTAACTGTTCAAATGTTGATAGTACTTGAAAGTAAGTACTTGAAAGTGCCCCGTTTTATATGAACGCTTATATTATTCATTTTAACATAACAATAACGATACTGAGAAAAACACTTAGTGTGCTAAACATTTGCAAATCGCTGGAAGAAAACACGAGAATGTTCAAATGTTCTCGCTTCGTGTAATATTATGTCTTATTTTGCCATTTTTCGAATATTTCAATATTCAAATATTGTATCATCAGAACAAGATAACACGTCTGTTAATAACTAGATGCTCATTTGCTATTAGCAAACATTCTATTTCTAATATCTAACGTTCCAATATTAAGATAAGCTCAGAAGAGATTCTACTGTATACGTGAAACTATTAGAAAATTTATTTCTCTTTTTCCTTGTGTTTCCCAATATGTAAATTATGTTCGATGTATATTACAATTGATAACGAACTTTGGATATAAAGGATTAAACTTCGCATGTCGAATTCAAGAATTCATTTCACAAGATTTTATTTTAAAACTTCGAAGAACTCGAGTTTTATACAAGTTAGTCTACTGCTAAATGTAATTAAAATTCACACAATTAAAAATTGAAGCACAAAATGTCTAGTTTAATACAATGTTCACTTTATGAAATTAATCTGTTAATTAATGACGTAGAAAAGTATACTTTATACAGGGTGAATCACTTGACATGATCATTAGTGAATTGATCGACATTTTTTTTCTTTTTGAAGAAACCTTCTTCAAAAGAAAAAAAATTTCAAAAGAAAAAAAATTCGAAAGAAAAAAAATTCAAAATAAACAGAACCTTCAAACTAATGACATTTGACTTTTTCTATATTTTTCTTTCATGTATGTTTTCAAGATCACTTTCAACTTTTTTTTAGGTATCACGCTGTAATTTTTTTTCGTTTGTCAGCTAAGAAGCATCAAGGCGAATTTAACAGGCTCAAAAATAAAAATTGTTTCCATCTACTGAAAGAATACAGCGATAAAAATATATAGGCATTGCAGAACGAATAACATGCGAATAACGATGTAATCTTAAGATTCGAACTTGAATTTACAGCTTTCAATTGAAATTGAAAGGTATATGCAATCATTTGTTTGATCGAAGGAGCGCATAAAATGTTGGAGTGTCAACATTTTGAACACTGTACTGTTGATTCAAATTATATGGCCATTTCTTTTCATTTAAATAATTTTATATACATACATAGAAAAAAATAATGGAAATCTAAGAAATCAATTTTCTTAAATTAATTTGATATTATAATAGATATATATATGTTACATATATATTATAACAGATATATACATAGGATAAAAATATAAATAAATTGATAAAAAAAATATAAATTGGATGTGCATATCTTCGAATATAACTAATAAAACAAGATGTAATTTCTTTCCATTTAAAACAATTATATAAATACTTTACTATACGATAGTTCTAATTAAAGTAATTCATTTAAAACTTTTCTTCTATCCCTTTTATAGTTTACGAGCTGTGACATAAAGTTCAAAAACAGCCGAATTTTCAACGATCAATTTTATCCCTTTAAGTGAATTTCCGCAAAGAAAAAAAGAAAAAAAGAAAAAAAGAAAAAAAATATGTAATGCATACCACTAAATATTCTATTTATCCTCAAAGTTTCATAATGCTCTGAATTTCCTGGTTGGCTTGTAATCTTTCCTTGTAAGAAAATTATATACATATATATATATATATGTAGATATATTCTACGTTTTATAATAAAAATATATGAAACATGCTAACAGTCTATCTTGATAAATTTCTTTATGTAAAGAGGAGAATCTATTCATAATACAGATTACTACATCTTTCCTCGAGAAAAAAACCTATAAACGTGTACTTTTATCTATTATCGGCATGACGTAAGCTAAATCGATGTCAATATATACTTTTAATGAAATTACTTATCTCGCATCGTTGTGGTTTTCACGAACAAAAGGATATTAGAATCAGATTCAACATCTTACACCTCAACGCACAAAATTGAAAAGATCGACAATGGAATCGTAGGAATAATGGAAAGTTCGGTAAGCAAAAGCGGTACAAAAGTTACCGACTGCTGGCTGATGAATTAATAAAAGCTTCAGTAACTTCGATCGACACTTCGCGAATCCTACAGATTATACTTTCAAGAAACGAGAGAAGAAACTTCAGGGAAACAGCATCGAGCAACCTAAAGTTGGCCTATCTATCTCGAATTCACACGCGCCATCGTTTCTTATCCCTTAAATAAGATAAAATCGCGTGAAAAAAAGGAGAATTGATTCCGTTTGTGCATATTATTGAACATTAAATTAACAAAATTAATCGTGTTTCTTGCCCTCCAATTTTGAACATGGCAATTTCACTCAAAGTTAAAAATTGAAAATTATAATTCGAAGAAACGAATCGTTCCAATTCTTTCCCGTTTTATTAATCGCTTTTATTCTAGAATTATCATAAAGAGAATAATTTTATTTTGTACTGAGGTTATATATATAACGATACTTATTGCGAAAATAAGATAATCTTAACTCGACAATTACATATCTTAATATATATGTATATGTAATATATAATATATTATATTAATATGTATATTAATATAACGATACGTAATTGTCGAGTTGAGATTATCTCATTTTTGCAATAAGTGTCGTTATATCTATTAATTTTTTTAAATTACTTTCGCTATAAATGAAATACTGACAAAACTGCTGATTTATTTGACACATGCAGCGCATCAACTATGGCCGCATGATAGAAAAATGATTTTGTATAATATAAAACAAAAATATGTTAAAATATGCTCATCCTTTAATGTTTCAGAACAAATTTAATTGTTATTAGTTCTATCGTAAATGGAAAAATATGACCAAAATCTCCCAATCTTGAACGAGTCGAAAGGTACTCTAATGATTTTTAGTAACAAACATTTGAATCTCAGTTCTAAAGTGATTCAAAGTTTTTTTAAAATATTGTAAAAAAATTTGAATCGCTTCGAATCACTTCGAACAACTAGACAGCCTAAAAACAGAGGAAAATCTCGATCGATAAATATTGAAAATTTAGTAAATATTTCGAATTTTACAAGCATTTTTTTTCTATTTATTTTCCAATTATAAAAATAACTTCAATATTGTTTTTTGCGGAAGTATCTCTAATAAGAATTCCATCTCTATCAAGAATTCCTAATTAAAAAAAGAAGTAGCTCAAAGAATATAACTTTAAGCAGGATTATTATTGTTAAACACTGAATAAAATTATAAAATTTTTTTACAAATTTTATCTCGATTTCTTATTTCTTTTTCTATTTTCTAATATGCGCCACGTTAACTGCAAAATGAATAACATCGTGTGTAAATGTTCAAGATATATTTCATTCTATGCCAATTTCTCAAATTTTCTTTGATATTCGGTCGACGATTTTGGTGCTTGGAATAAAATATTAAAATTACTTACTCAATATCAAGATTTAGATAGATTTCATCTATCAAGATTTTCAAAGAGACTGTCAAGCTAACCAAGTTTATTAAAACTAAGACCAAGATTTTCAAGACTGAAACCAAGTGTTAGTCTCAAAACAAGACCAACTAAGAGTTTTGAGATATCGAATCATATTTGAAACGATTTAAAATATGTGCTTGATATCATTTGCTTGACAATTTCAAGAATGCATTAATTTATAAACCTTTAAATTTATCTCACACTGCGAGATATATGTGTAAATATTATTAAAAAATATTGTACATCTAATTTAAGTTAACGAATAAGAGAGCAAATTAAAAATAATAATTAGAGAAAAATCTTATAAAAAAAAACAAAAAAAAATCTTCTTCGATTCCAACGACAAGGAAGATGTTTCACAATACATAATTTAACAACTGCTTTCGCGATAATACAAAATACGGCAGAAATTAAAATAGCCGTCAGATAATATATCCGTAAAACATTTTTAAGAAAATGACTCACAAAGAACATAATATCTACGATAAGTTGCAGCCTCTCCAGTATCAAATGATAAGATGTTCAAAAAGAGATAACACAATTTTAACAAAAATAATTAGCTAAATTCGTTGCAATATATATCACGCGTCGTAAAATATACAAATATGAACATACACGCCTGATAAATAAAATCAGATGTTGTTTAAAACAACAACTAATTTGCAAGTGTTCGCTTAAATTGTATAATTTTGTTCCAAAAAGGGAAGAAGTTCTCCACTTTCCTAAATTATTCACAAGGACAGATAGAAACCAAGCACGATAAGATATTTGACCTTTCTTGGCAGCATCGCTCTTCTGGGAATAATATATTATGCAACTGTATAAAACGGTTCGTTCCTCAAACGAAGCAGACGTCAGAGCCTTTATTAGCCTGCAGGAATTTGCAAGAAGAATATTAAGAATGTCAAGACACGAGTAGAAAAAAAGTTAAGTTGTATTCACCTGATCTTCGTAGGAAATAAAAAAAAAAAAAGGAAATTGGATCGTTAAAATGGGATCATTATTTCCCGATAAACAGCAAACAATCCGTCAAAGTTACGCATTACTTTGTAGTATTTAAATGGAAAATTCAAAGTCAGTGAGAAACATAAAGGTAAAAATTCAAATTTCGAATTATGATGCGAGGCAAAGAATTTCGAAAAAAGAAAACAGAAACAAGACGTTTGATTAGCTGAAAAATATTCCACTGTAAAAGTTTACCGAAACAAAATAAACTATGAGAATATGTAAATTAGTATGCAATTGGTGTGAAATTTATGTACGAAATACAGATGAAACTGAAAAACTAAAAATTAAATAATCAATCAGCTCAAAAAAGTGCTCTCTCGCTAAAATAATTATTGTTTAAAAAGATTTTGAACAGGAAATATTGGTTCAACCGTGCAAATGATATCAAACTTTTAGCCGATAGTGTATTTATAATAGTTCTTTAAATTTTTATTGTTTACTCTGCGCATACACGCTTTTTCACGTAATTTTAATCACGAATCTCTCTGCTTCCAAATACAAGAGGAATGAAATTAGGTTACATCTTACACAGATGTAAGTAGAATAGTGAGCAATGCATAATTAAGACAAATTATCCAGAGGCAACGCGCGTGAGTCGCATAAAACAATATTAAATAATGAAACGAAGAGAATCGATATTTTTTTAACATAGAAAGAAAATGGCATGAATATCGGCACCAAATCGTGGCAAAGTTATTTGTTGATAACAAGTAATTGTACTTGGCCATGCTTCTCTTTACATTTAATTCGGCACACGAAGTTAGAAAGTTTATGAAATCGTCAACTTTGGTCGAGAAAATGATCGAATGAAAACTTTACATAGTATTATTATTGAGTATGGCATGCGCCTATTAAACTAGAATAAAATTCATCCTTGAAAAATTAAATACAAACTTGTCGTTAATTTATGCGAACTAAGAGAAACATGCAAGTATATATGTGTATTAATTTAGTACTGCTTCTCCACAAATGTATATTCTAAAGTGTTTATGAATCACGGGATACCGCATTATTATTATCTACTAACAAACAGAAATATACCATATTTTTTGTATAATATAAATTCAAGAAAAATGAAGAAACAAATCAATTTTGCTCGCTGAAATTTGCAACGTAAAAATTGTATTACTGAACAACGATTCCAACTGTGTACATAATCTCTCATAGATTATACACTCGCCTCTATTTCAGAATTTCATGCGGTGAAAAAAATTTAATGGCGCTAGCGCCATTTACAAGCACGAAAAGATGCTAATGTTTATTAATATAAATATAAATATTTAAATGCCGATGTTTATTAATATAAATATAAAGTAGATTCTTCATTAAAAAGTTTCATTCTAATCGTAAAGCCTGCGTATTCATTTCCTTTGTTCAATTACTTTGTTCCAACAATTAAAATAATCAGATTTCACAACGTCGCTGTAAGATCAAATCGTTTCTTGTTAGAAATTAAACAATAAAATTCAATCCAAGGTATAACATATCGTTAAAATATCGTGGCAATCAGTAATCATAGAATTACAATCAAGAAAAGAAGAGACTTTCGTTGATCTCAATGACCTTGAAATGTTATGAACAATTACCTCGGTCTTTGAGAAATACGCAAAAAGCTTTCGACAAAATTTCTGAAAAACGTATCACGTGTCACTTTATGGAATGAACAACGTCTGTAAGAGATTTTCAACAACTGCGAACCAAAATTCCGTGAGAAAATTGGGAATAAAAATAAAACAATTATTCGAAATAGCTCGAATAAGGCTGATCATCTTACGGGGCTGGTTTATATGCTCTAGTAACTGAAACATACATTTTCCAAAACGATTAGCTTCTTTTTTAAAGAAGAACATCGGTACATTGACACTTGTCAGCCGGGAACGCTGTCGTTATTTGAAAATAAATTTATGAAGCTAAAATTATGAAGCTAGGTCTTGATGAACAAGCTCGTGGGGCTGGATAAAGAAATTTCGTTACACGTATTATTTACTATATTAGCATATACTCTCGAATATTTCAGAAATCCAAGAATCGTAAGATCGTTGAAGTTTGCTTTTTTAAAAAGTATAATGATACAATATCGCGGGAGAAAAGAGTGTAATAACAATATTATCGGAAACTAAAGCGTACACAGAGGAAATCTGACACTCGTTCAGAATGATAATCTTAACGATACATTTCAAAATCGTTGAAATCGGTGAGAATTTACTTTTCTAGACATAATTACTCAACTACTCCTGCGCTCTTCTCATAAGAACAGAAATACGTACTCGTTTCAAGATTAATTTTCCAAAAAGTAAGCTCGATTCACGACAGACTTCATAATGGAAATGTGACTCAAGCCACACGCATGCACGAAATATTCGTCTATTTGTCTACTTGTCGTCGTTGAGCTTTAACGGGATAACAGGAGAAACAGCGAGCAATAAGCCGCGACCTGTGGCTACAGCTTTCATTCACTGTTTCCCACCCTTTATTTTTATTTACGAATTTGTGAAAACACCACAATTTGCATACACACGTTAAATTTATCGTATGTTTATTAACGTATGTTTATACGCGTAACTGTTAATTTCGTGAAAATCCTAGAAATAGAAAGTTGCAAGTTCTTGTGATCGAGGCAAGGATAAGAATTTGCAAAGTTGTCAGGCATTGTATAATTTATTATTTACTGTTACTTCGAACAGTTACAAGGAATCCTTTTTTATCGAGATTGATCGACCTGCTGCTGATTGATTCGATCATGTTTCAACCATGATCGAAATACATGAAAATATAGGTATCGGTAATTCTCTGTTAAATTTTGCATTTAGTGCATGCACGTGGCTTGAGTCTCGCGTCACATTTCCATTATGAAGTCTGTCGTGAATCGAGCTTACTTTTTGGAAAATTAATCTTGAAACGAGTACATATTTCTGTTCTTATGTTCGTGTCTGAATGTATAACGCGAGTTGATTTTCTGAAGCTGAAAATGGAGCAACGTTTAAAACGGCAGTAACGTGAAAATTTCCCGCGAAATTTAACAGAGAATTACCGATACCTGTATTTCTACGTATTTCGATCATGGTTGAAACATGATCAAAATCAATCAACAGCAGGTCGATCAATCTCGATAAAGGATTCCTTATAACTGTTTGAAGTAACAGTAATAAATTATATAATGCGTGACAACTTTGCAAATTCTTATCCTTGCCTCGATCACAAGAACTTGCAACTTTCTATTTCTAGGATTTTCACGAAATTAACATTCATAATGTAATTAGTATGTTTTACTCTAATAACGATCGTGACAATGATAAATTAGTCGAGTTAATTAAATTAATTAAAAGTCATATTTAATAAAATCAGTTGATAAATTTAAATTAATTGTTCAAAGAACTTATGAATATCATTAATGTTAAACAGAAATCCAGTTTGGATATCACTACTAAAATTAGGATTTTCACGAAATTAACAGTTACGCGTATATGTTAATAAACATACAATAAATTTAATATGTTAATAAACATATACATTACAATAAATTATAATGAATATATTTCTCTTATAATTTATAATATATTCCTATTAAAATATATATATATAAATATATATGAAAAATATATATAATTTTATATAATATAAAATATAAATATATATGTTTTTAATTATATCAATAACTTTATTTGTATTTTACTAAAACTTGTACCGATCATGCAGATAATTGCTTATGATAAAATTATATATCGTAAAGTATGAATAAAAAGATAAAAGAGCTGTACGCTACCATTCGTGATATATACTTAATTAGTATGTTTTACTCTAATAATGATCGTGATAATGATAAATTAGTCGAGTTAATTAAACTAATTAAAAGTCATATTTAATAAAATCAGTTGATAAATTTAAATTAATTGTTCAAAGAACTTATGAATATCATTAATGTTAAACAGAAATCCAGTTTGGATATCACTACTAAAATTAAAAAATTGCTATTTCTTATTAATTTATAAAAACAATTTTCACTGTAAATTAAAATTACAATAAGAATTAAATCGATGTAAAGATTAAGAAAAATATTATTTAAAAATTGAACAATCTAAAAATATGTGAAATCATATAGTTTTAACATTTATGAAGCTGGAATATTTCCATTATATAGTATTCGATGATTTACACATAATAATCAAGTTTGTCATATCGTGATATTGCAATAGTAACAATTGAATGATAAACTCACAGCTGATATAAATTGTATCTGGTTAAAAATGAGTGAAAATGTTCAAATATTTGTCAATGATAGCGTATATACTCTATACACATTAATTTCCATTCACTGAACAAAACAAAATAATAACAGACAAATTAAAATGAACAAATTTCAATGAAAAGAAAATACTCTTGCTCCTTATTATGGCATACGCTTTTTTTTAGTCTCCTAGAAAGAAAATATTTTAAACAGAGCATTACCTGAAGAAAATAGTACCGACCCTATCACTTTCAGCGTAATTCGAAATGTCTACATTGCCTACGATTAATATAATGGAATTTCAAAAATTTCACAAGTATTGGCACGTGCTTTGAATTTCGATCCTAATTGCCTCACGAGACGCAAATTTGCAAATTACTCACTCTCGATCATTTATCGATATGAATAAATCGACTAAAAACATGTTAGAAAATACATTTCTTAATTTGACATTCGATCTAAACAAAAAATTAAATTTTATATATATATATATATATAAAATCGACTAAAAACATGTTAGAAAATACATTTCTTAATTTGACATTCGATCTAAACAAAAAATTAAATTTTATATATATATATATAAATATATAAATATATATATATATAAATGTATTTTCTAACATGTTTTTAGTCGATTTATTCATATCGATAAATGACTAGAGTGAGTATTGCAAATTTGCGTCTCGTGAGGCAATTAAGATATTATTATATATATATATTATATTATATATATTATATATATTATATATATTATATATATTATATTATATTATTATATATATATTATATATTATTATATATATATATACTTCTTCAAATCTTAATATAAATGTAAACGCAAAAAAATAATAAATAAATAATGACATTTACAATAAATATTATAATAAATGATTGTATACGTTAACGACTATCTATTTGACTTCAAACAGAATACGTTTTGTTTAAACATATGCTAAAATCAAAAAAGTATTAATTTCAATATTATCTAACAAATTAGACAATTCGGGTTTTAACTAATCGCAAAATTTTTTTTTTTTTAAACGTAAGATAATGAGTCGTGGAATAATTAGTGGAATAAATATTGCATAGATATTTATAGTTTTACCAATTTGATAACTCAGTGATTCGAAATTAATTTTTTTTTATATTTAACATAATAATTTGTACATATTTTTTTAATCGATTTAACTGAAAGACTTAAATTGTGTATTCTTAATATATCACCTCATTTATATTTTTCAAGCTTTGCAAAGAACTGGATTTTAATGTAATTGCAGTAAAAATACTGTACTTTTTTAATAAAAATGAAGAAAAAAATAATTATTAACTGACGATATACCCGAGTAATTTTATCGATTGTTCAAGTATCCAATATTGTAAAAATGTTCAAGGTACTCGATAAAAATGTCATCGTAAAAAAGCAGGTATTAAGCATTTTCTCTCTCTCTCTCTCTCTCTCTCTCTCAACGTTTAATTAATTTTCTAGAATTAATCAACATTGTTCCGTGATACGGTCTTTAACATTTCCAATAGTACTTGACGATTGCCCTACTAAAATACAAAGATCCATAAATTTCCAATTATACACAAATTATGTATTCACTCACTCTACTATATAATCAATACAATAGACCTATCAACAAGTATATACCTTGAACATCACCATCGTACTTGAACTCTCGTTTGGGGGTTGTATTTCCTTTCTCGACCTAGTGAATCCCGTTGAAATTTCATTTCACAAGGAAATACAATACAACTTCGTATTACAAGTTGAAAATACAATCAGAACGCAAAAGCTTCGATAGGTCAATGCCTGTGCAGATATTACAATTCGAAGATAAACGCTTACCTGTTGTAACGATACGCCGAAGAACAGGATAATATATTTCGCAAGAGAGATAATAACACGAAGGGACAAAAGTTATCTAGCTAAATCACACATTACATCGATGCATTCCTCGGTATGCGAATGACGATTCCTCGAGACATCCTGGCCGCATTGATCCCTGCCGTTTGCTAGCCGAGAATCGTTTGTCGTATCGCTAAGTTACCACCTGCACGGAATTACGGATGGTAACGTAGGAACAGCGGGGAAAAAACGTAAATCTGCACCTGCTTACGATGACAAGCACGTGTACACGTCAACGGTGAATACGCGTACACGTGTATACATCCCTGGCGCGTGAGGCACACACTTCGATCATCGATTGTGCGCAAAAAACCGTAAGATAATGAAAAAGAAAAAAAAAAACACGCACAATCGCTCGAGAAACTCGCGAACCACCACTACCACCATAGGCGGCTTTTCTGCGAAGACAACTCGTCCTGCGGCGTTACGGACGGACAGGTCTGACAGGAGGTGTACACACGCGCCTCTGTCCACTGCGCATATGTTCACGCGCATCGTGTGTGCCTTGTCTTATTAAGCAGGCGCGCCAACTGCAATACTTGGAATAATTACCAGGTTATTCGAAAACGAAAGCTAGATCATTTCTCGAACATTGAAATATCGCTGCGTGTGCAAGTAAAAAGACACAAGTATGGCCAATTTGATGTTAGACGCTGATTGAATAATTTATTTATTCGCGCTATTACAAGGAGTTTTTAACCATTTTTACCGTGGACGAGATATCTCGCCACAACTGTGTAGATTGTGAAATATCATTGACGAGAGATATCTCGTTTGGTTAGTGACGACAACCAACACAGTTTTGACAAAATAATCTCGTCCGCATTAGCGAAACGGTTGATCAATAATTTTGAACATCTTCTATCGTCTAAAATGATCAAATAAATAGGCGACAGTGTATATCAAATTCAATAGATCGAGAAAAAATATATCATAAAGAAATATATACGTTACATTCTCTCTCGTAGTTTGAAAAAATGTTTTTTCAATTTTGGGATTCAATAATTGCGTAATTGATACACATAAGATCATAAATTTCAAAATATAAATATTAAAAAATTGTTATAATTCAGGTCTCGTGAACAGCATTGTATAAGACTTGTCAAGCAAAACTTGCCAAGTATGCTAACTATTAATAAGATATTAATTAAACATCTTCGTCTAAATACAAAAATTTTAATTATAATTCCCTTATCTCCAAATTTAAATCGACCATTCTTGTTTACTCAAGAACATTCGTACTCAATGCCAATTTCAACGCGATGTTATTGACGAATGAAACGTTTCGTTGTCCTATTTTGAAAATGTAACAATATTTTCAAACCAGCGATACACACCGACAATTTTAAATTTTAAATTATAAGCCAAGAATATAAGTCTATCATTTCGTCTATGAGCATCTGTCAAAATCTTTCTAATATAAACACTTTACCGACCGTGTATTAGCGGTGAATAGTTAGCCGATGAATAGGCTACCGGTCGGTAAAGTATTAAAATATGTTAGCCGATTAATAGGCTACTTGTCGGTAAAAATGTTAAAATATGTTAGCCGATTAATAGGCTACCGGTCGGTAAAGTGTTAAGAGAAAAAGAAAATTTATCCTAGAATGCGTCTCGAATTGCCAAATTTTTTAACTAAATTTTTACTTTACGTAAAGAAGTGGAATAAGTACAGCAAAATACTACAAGCAGGATGTGATTTAAAAATATATATTTAAAAAGGAAACTGCATTCCATGCAAGCATATTCGATTACGTCCGATGGCTAATTACAGATTAGTTGAACTCCCAGTTAGTTAAACAACAGGGCCAGAGAAAAGGAAATTCACTATTCAAAACAACCAGAGGTTTATATTTATGAATGCAACGAATGAGTATCGAAAGATAAAACAAGATCTTTCGCCGTATATTGAGATACTTTCAATAAGTTGCTGCAAGTGCCACATTGTCAGTGAAAAATTAAAGTAATGTTCTAAGAAAATAACCAAGTCGTTAGACCTTTGAAGCTCATGTGAGAAATATGGTACGCTTATAATTAAAATTTTCATTAAAAATTCTTTCAAAACCGGATAAAAGTTCTTCTTTCAATCTGTAAAAATAATTAACATCGATAAAACGATAATCATAATCGAAAAAAAACCTATATAAATTTGTTTATATTAAAAAAGTCATATCCATTCCAAGTCATACATCCATATATTTTATACTTTTTAAAATTCAAATATCAACATTTTCATATCAAATATCGATTCGAATATCTTGTTTTTTGTTCCACGTAAGTTATAATAATTTTGAATAATTTTAAAACAAATGTGAAAGAAAATAAAATGATTCGAATAAAATATACGTATTTTATTATCTAAGTTTTTTCATTACCTTGAATAGGAAAACTAACATGATATTACTACGGTAATTATAATAATGGAAATTTACGATTGACAAATTTTAAATACATTGTATCGTAATTCAATGTTCCGATATTCCACAATGACGTGTAGTGAAAATGACATATAGTTAAAACGTTAGAATTGTTATTTTCAAATGTAAAAGTTATTGTTAAAGGTAATACATCATGTCGATCGTCTGTATGTTTCAAAACTGTTTAATTTCATACAGACATGTCTGTCCCAATCTATGTAATGAAAGTTCCCATATAAGAAAATCGGCCTACCTCCATTGTAATCTATACTATTCTTACTAGTTGAACATCCGTATAAAAGTTAGTTTACGAATATTTTATTTCCTAGTTTCAAGGACGCAAAACCCGTCCCAGTGATACTTCCATGTGATCGATCAACCTTAAGCGACTACTTAATTTATGTTTCACTTGTTTTTATACTTATTTCAAAATTTCACCTACAAACAAACGCAAATGCTTTCAATGAATTGAACACAAGGAATGAAATTAGAATATTAAAAAAATGAAACATTTATTTTAAAGATATTGCCTAAATAAATGCTAGAAATAATTATTTAAAAGTATGTTGTCGATTCTCGAGCTTGTTTACAGATTTACAATTAAAAAATAGTAATAATATTTAATAAGTCAATAATAATTTTTCTCCGCAAGAAAATCGAAAAAATTAAAATACCAGCGTTCTAGGAAATCGATTATAGAATATTCTATTAATAATATTCTAATATCATATTATATTTTAATATTCTAATTATTTTCTCCTTCTTAACGATATAATCACTATAAGATATAACGTGTTTTAACGTGTTGTCTAGTTTTGTTTATCCAATTTATAAATATTTGAAGTTTCCCAAGAACTATTTTGAATAGTATGTATATGCCGAGTAGTATAAGAATGTATGTATGTATTTTCTGTGAACTTCCAAACTCCGTAAGAAAATAAATATATTCCATAAATATAATAATTTATTTTCGACAAAACTGTAAAGAAATTCGATATATAGAGTCTACGTGGAAGGAATATTGCATCTATAAAATAGATAAAATAGCAAAGGATCCTTGGACCTTCTAAGAAGTTCCCGGTTCCTAGAAGAGATAAAGTTGCATTAAGTACAAAGAATGATACTCGGAAGCAGAAAACTGAATTCAATGCGAGTTTTCGAACGAGAGTCGGACGAATCGCTGCTCTTTTGAATAAACCTCGATTTTATAATTATTCTTTTTACAAAACGATTAACGATTAATGACATTGTAACGTTTCGTTTCTGTTATCGCTTTTCATTCTTTGCAATACGAAAATCGTTGTAACATCACCGTCCAATAACTTTGACAAAGTTTCACGGCAAGACTTTCTAAAAGCATTCCATTCAAGAGCAAGGGATTATAAATATTTGTACATTTATTTATTTACGGCATTCTTTTTCCCTCAGAAACTTTTAGTAATGCATAATAATTATGCAAATGTGAAAGAACATGAAAATGTCTAGGCGCATGTAACAATAATTGCCCAATTAAAGATAATTGTTGCCACACCTTAGAAACTTGCTATTATTACTTACATACACGCTCGTATGCTCATACGTCATTTTATCGCAAATGTGGAATGTAACCAGCTAGAATATCATACTGGTGTCGTACTGGATAAATCAACACAGTCAATTATATAGAACCACGATATTTTAATTGGCGACAATGTTTCAAATGTGACAGTAGATTAGCGTTGAAATGGAAAATTGATTGAAATTTAGCACTTCATTTGTCCAACTAACAACTAACATTTATGCATATGTATACGCATATGTATATGTATATGTATATGTAGGAGTATAGAACTGAAACATGATACGTTTGAGACCACGATACGTCAATATTCGACTAGTCCACAATACCATGGGGAGACCTCATTAATACATACTAAAATTAACAGAGTTTCTGTTCGATCCACTTAGAATATACAGTTTCATGACTTAACTCTTCCTGATTCTACATCGAATTGGAAAAACGTAAAATCTTATTTCTATTTCACATTTTCTTTTGTTTTAGCACGTGGAATATAATATTTTATGTTAAGACGTTGTTGCGTGAAAATATATCGTTATAATGTATATAGGGACAGTAAATCTTCGTGCAAATGTGTTATATAAGTAAAAAATTAATTTTTTTATCCGATATGAAAAAATATTCTTTATTTCAATTTAAAACAAAAAAAAGAAAAAAAATGGAAGAAATTTCGAGACATTTTAGCATAATCATTTTTAGATTTTAAGTATTTTAGTAATTTAATTGTAACTATATTTGATACAATCTAAACTAAATTTAAATTTTATTAATCTGAAAGAAGTACATCTGTAGATAGCACATCTTCTAGATCAATGAGATTTTCTTTTGGAAATCCTGAAAAATATCTGTTAATACTCTAATGTTTATTACACGGTATTATGTACAAATCTATTATAAACTTAAGTTAAAAATTTAAATTCTTTTTAAAAAATAATGTATTAAATGCGGAAAAACTGAGAAGAAAATTAAGATAATCGTTTCGCAAAGAGTTAAAAATAATTATTAAAATTCAATGTATTATTATTCTAAATACAAAAACCTTTGTAATCTTTTTGAATTTATTTCGAATTAAAATATTCCAAACAATAATCGAGTTGTTAACAACAAAATGTGATTTGTGCAAACATTTCAATTTAAATGACAATTCTATTACAAAAAGCGAATGAAAAGTACCGTGTCACAGTTTTATCGATCGAAAGTTGAAAATTAAAAAAAAAAGAGCGAAACAGTGAATTTAATATTTGATTACCGATAAGATCGGTTCTGCTATAAAAATATAGTAGCACGAAAGCAATTATATTCTCATGTGTTGTTCAGATGCAGCAAATAGATAAGAAATATCGTGTATGACGAATCATTCCTCGATAAGATGTTACTGATTGAAATCTTTCCGCAAAATGTGATCAACGTGAAATCAATAAACACCTTGAATATGTATGTACTTTCAAATAAAATTTCATTTATGAACAAAAAAAACTATGTAACTATGTAATATACAGTTTGCTATGTAATATACTAGTAGTTTACGTGTACTAGAATTTATAGTTTTTTTTTTTTTTAATCATAATCATGTAAAAAACGTCTACAGAATTAAAAAATCTCAATTATTGAAAATTTTTAATCGTTTAAAATAATTTAAAGAAATTAATTTCGTTTATTTAATTTAATAAATTGATTTTTAAAGTAGAAAATTATTGATTTTTGTAATGTTTTCTCGTGCATCTATTATAACTACAGTAAGTAAAGCCTTTTTTATATAGATAGTTTTATTTTTTATAGATAAACTTGAATAATTGGAATTTTATTAAAATAAAAAATTAAAACTCAAGATCGAGAATAAGATAACATTACTATACAACATTTCACGTAACAACAGTAATAAAAAGTTATATCACATTAAAAACAAGTATCAAATATTTACACATAAAATTGATTGCTTTATTATACAGAAAAGTTATAAGAAATGAAATTTAGTTAATAAATTAATCTCAAATTAATCGAAAACATTGGTATCTAATTTAGAATAGAAATTTGGAATTTAACTTAGAATAGAACAAAAGTAAATTTCTGTATAATTAGCAATTGTACATCAATCGTGTTTTACTTATTTATATAGATTTTGAGTACACAACGAGTAAGTAATATTATATCGTTCACTTGATGTAGCATATAAAGTCAAGTCTTACTAATTGTAACTCTTTATATTTATGTATATATTTCGTTCCTGCGTGAAAAATAATATGATTTAATAATACATATTAAATGATTTAAACATTTTAAATATATGAAAAAAATAAGTTTTATTAAAAACAATATAGATACAAATACAAATTTGCTGATTTGTATCTTCACAATATATCAACAGTATATAACCATATCCATATAAAAATGAGTCAAACAAATTTTCCAGCTGAATATTTTAATATCGGCAGTTTAACAATACTTAATATTGCTTTAAATTATAGCTACAAAAATTTTTATAGAAAATATACATAATATTTTTAAAAAAACTATTCTCTTTGTCACTATAAGTAGCAAATTTTGATCATTTACATTTTGAGTATTTTCTAATTGTGCGTCTTAATTAATCAGATCGTACTCCTTGTTCTAGAAATATTTATTCTAGAAATCTTCAAACTAATTCAAAATCTGATTAATAGTTTATGATTGATCCACATCTTAATTAAAATATGTTTGATGTAAAATTACATAAATTAAATTATATCGATATTTTTATTCTTTGATTAATTATATTTTCTGTTTAAAAAATAATTTCAGCAAGGCACGCTTAAATAATCTAGCAATTTGGACTAGCTCAAATAACACACACAGTTGTAAGTTTTTAATTTCGATTTCTAAGTTCCTGAAATGTGCTTTACAAACTGTTATATAAAATACATATGTGGTGACTTCCATTTTTCATAATTGCAAAGCGTCAAATTGCAGAGCATCAAATTATTTTGTTTCCTTGTTCATTGAATCGGCGCAAAATTGAAAACCGGATATTTAGGTGCGAAACGATTCGACAGACCAAAAATATGCTCGGATTCACCACGTTCCCACAGACTTCTAGCACCATTTGTTGATTCTTCATATGATGGAGGAGCTATATAATTTTATGCATATGTTAAACTATATTCTTTATGGAAACGTATCAATTTAGTTTAAGATTAAAATTTATACAATTATAAAAGATATATAAAAATATAAAAATATCCTTACGCAAATTAGGATATAAATTCGATGGCGGAGGTCCGTCAGAACTTGAAATTGGAATTCCTGAGGTTGTCCATCCAATTTCTGAAGATTTTGGATAGCCTTCGGCCGGAGGAGCAGTCGGAGTTTGATAATTTATCAATGGTATCGTACCCACGAATATAAGAGTGTTTTGCGATAAATTCCGATGATACCTGACACACAATCATCTATTCTAACATATTTATATCTTGTGAAACATAATAAAAATAAGTAGCATCATACCGATAGTGACTACCATTAGTTTATTTATGATACTTCGAAACTGCAATATTTAATAAATTTACTTGAAATGTAATTTTAAAACTAAAATTCAAATTCAGTTATTTACAGAATTTTGCTATTAAATATTATATTTAAAGTTGAAGAGGAAAACAATATTTTTTCATAAAAATTAACAATCTTTTACGATAGAATGTAATAATAACTTTTTTAGAAATAAAATATTTTGCATAATAATATAGCATATTATATTATATTACTAACCATCCTGAGACACAAGCTATGACTTTAAGATTATATTCCAAATCAATAATTCCACAATTCGTCAAATTCGATGGAGGTAGCGGAGGAATATCGAGCTTCTGTTCATAATCTGCAGTTCCACCTCCTTCAACAGGTCCTTTGCTAACTTCCGCTATTACAATCTCTTCTGTTTTGGTATCAGTGGTCGGTGTAGTGGCCCGAAAAGTTACAATCTGAACTTCATAATTCATTATTATCTTAAAATATTTTTACCTATTGTATATTATTAACAACATCATCGAATGGTATATACCTTACACAGAATTAATTTTACAGTATCCACAATAACTCCTGACAAATTTTCAACATTCACTTTTATTGGCATTGATTGCCCTGATACATATCCTCTCACCGGTAACGAATAATTAACAGTTAATGGTGGCGTACCGCAACATAAACAGCAAAATGTTTTGCTCATTTCTTCTTGTACTTTTTCCTGAAAAAAATGTATAATATATACGTGTAATTTTCATACTATGATAAAATTTTATTACATTAATTGTATACCAATAGTGAAACTATGAAATAATTTTGTTTCAATTTTTATAGTTTCTATATGTCAATTTTCTATTTTTAAAATGTGTACTAAATTTTAATACATACTAAATTTTAACATTAAATTAAATTAAAAATTTTACATTTTACTACTAACTACTGCAACGTCAATTATTTCGGGCTTTAATTTCAATCATGGAAGATTCGTTTTTTTCATTAAATTAAGAATTTAATGATAAATTGTACCAAGGCCCTTGCTTCTTGATTAAGATCAAGAGGTGATACCACTGTGAAGGGACTCTTTACTTCTTGATCGAACTTCCAAGGACGATCCAAAGTTGCTTTAACTGTATACCGAACATGTCCAAAATCAGATTCGAAACTGCTGGGTAAATTTATAGGGAGAACACATTGAAACGGAAATTTATGCTCCCCACTTTGTATCTCGATTTCACCACCTACAGAAAATTTATTACTTTTTCTAACAAAAGTGTTAATTAGTGAAATAATTTAAAATAAAATTATACCAGAAGCTGATCCAATAAGATAATACTTTGTCTCAAAATACTCTTCATGTGCGGAGACCGTCTGAGTTCCATCTCTGTATTGTCCTCTCTCATCCATATCCTGTTTATCAGTAGTCCAACATGTGTTTGCCACACCTTTTATTTT